>AWOL01S0024046.1:10673-28192 GCA_000715115.1 Nicotiana otophora
TATATATATAAACTGAATTTGAATTAAAAGATAATTTTGAATTTATAGATTAAGTTTTAAAATTTGAATTTAAATTTATTTTATCTTTTTTTATCATGTTATCATACTTAATTCGGTTAATGATCATATGCAATCATATTAGGAACTTTTGTTATCTTTTCTAATTATTTAAATACTACTTCGCCTCTGGCAAAAAAGAATACTCCTTATAACTATAAAACTCTTTCACATTTAAAACCCTATAATTATAGTTCTTTAAAACATTGTAGCTAGATTTGAATAAAGCGAATTTCTTTTAAAATAAATGTAATATATAGGGTACACGTCTATGTTTATCTAAATAATAAAAAAGAGTTTAAAAATAGAATAAAAGTTTACTTACATATATAATGAAGTAAACATACATGCTAGAGAAAGAAACATCACAAAAATCAGTCAATATTAAAAAATAAAGTTGTTTGTTTGAAGAGTCAACTTGTATAAATGGACATAAAACAAATAACAAAACTTTGGCTATACAATTGCTATCATTAATTTTAATTTAGCACATTCTAGGAATTGAAGGGTATAAGTTGAAACCCCTTCATTTAGCTGCAATCAAGCCAATATTGCAAAGGTATAATATTTTTTTCGTTGAAGAATATTAGTTTTGAATCATTAGATTATGTGAAAGGTTTTTTTTTCTCGAACTCAACAAGAGAGATATTGCTTTCTAATTGATAGTTTCTATAGTAATTTTCAAGTGTAACAAAGAGTATATTTTTAAAAAAAAATTGGTATGACGTGAATTCTTTTTTTAAATGTAAACAAATTATTTCGAAAGAACTCTTTACTTTTTTCTACTTCAAACATAATAAAAATATAAGATATTTTGAACATTAGTAGAGAGTTTTTAAAATTATTATAATAGAAGTCATATCATGGATAAACTCAAAAAATCAAAATCTAATGAAATATTTACATAAATATCCGGCCAGATTTATTGTTTACTTTTTATAGCTAATATAAATAGATGATATACCGACAACACACGATTATACACATATTATATGGATTATATATAAATTACACATCCTTTAATTTTTTAATTTAAGTAGTCGGGTAAGCACCTATTTAGGCTGATTAGATAAAGTCAAAAGAAAAATATGAAAGAATTTCAACCAAAGACTAAAAATATAAATAAAGTTCTTACGTAGACAATTTCTATTAAAACTCATCCTTTTATAGTGAAATAAATTAATTTTTTGTAACAAAAGAAAGAATGACATAAAAAATAAGATAAAAGAAAATAAATATTGAAAACAAATGTATGAAAGATCCAAAAACCATAAATAAGAGATGACAACGAATTTCTTCTTTTATTTCATCTTCGTTGAATATAAAAAATTTGGAAGCTAATCTCATCGATTTCAAATATTTTTTTCAACTCAAACACATAGATTATAAGATAAGGATATGTTAGAATATTTTTTTTTTATTTACATTGTGTGTCGTTTTTAAAACATCACTATTACTAACAAACTGATATGATATTCGAATTTGAATTTAAATGCAATTTGAGTAGTTTGCATTGAGGTTAAGCCAAGTATGTTGTCGAAAAATAAACTACTTGACAATTTTAAGACAATATATGCAATGTTATATAATAACAATCAACTAATTTAACATTTAATGATTCAAAGAACAAATGTTTTGTATATATAGGGTATTAAAAATTCAAAATCTGTGGCTAGAGATATCGATAAACTTAAAATGGAGTCATACTGAAATAAAGTTTTTCCGGCTAAAGAATCATTTAAATTTTTAGATAGCCGATTAAAGTAAATTTTAAATTAAGGATAATATCTTCACTTGCATCATTATAAAGACAATCATTATTGAAATATATATAAAGTTTTAGAAATTGAAATTTCAAAATAGAAATATTTTTTGAAAGATAATATCATACCAAATAAGAGTTCAAGTCGTAGTAAAAGAGTCATGTCGTAACCAAAGAATCGTTTATATTGTGTCAACCTTTGTGCTTTGCCATAAATATGAGTTATTATTTCGCTTTGTGACTATGTTTAGGTTCCAATGACACTAATGAGAATAGTGCAAAAATAAAATTATCACTACTAGATTTGAAAAAATGTTAGTCTTTTTTTATATAATGTTTCTTAATTAATATCTAACGATTATCTATAATTATTTAGAAGGCTTAAATTTTAAGGTTATTTACATATAATTCAAATAACTCAGAAATTTAACATGGTTAATGTCAAATATCAAAATAGAGTCATACTGGAAAAATAATTCACTGGCTAAAGAATTTTTTAAATTTGTAAATAGCCAACAAAAATGAGTTTTGAATTAAGGATAATATTTTCACTTATATTATTATAAAAATAATTATTATTGAAAAATAAAGTTTTAGAAACTGCAATTTAAAAAAAAAAACATTTAAGAGATATCAACACACAAAATGTAACGATCCGGTCGGTCGTTTTGAATATTATAACCTCGTTCCCCCATTTACTTCTCAATTTATGTCTTGCAATTGATTTATGACTTATCGGGTTAGTTGGTTCGGGTCCGGAAGTAATTCGGAATGAAATGAGACACTTAGTCTCATAATTGAAAATTTAAGTTAGAAAAGTGGACCGGATATGGACATATGTGTAAACGATCTCGGATTTGAATTTTGATGATTCCAACAGCTCTGTATGATGATTTTGGACTTAGGAGCGTGTCCGAAATTTTTTTGAAGGTCTGTAGAGGAATTAGACTTAAAATGCCAAAAATTGAATTTATGGGAAGTTTGGCCGAGGGGTTGACTTTTTGATATCGGGGTCGAAATTCGATTCGGAAAATTTTAATAGGTATGTTATGTCATTTATGACTTGTGTGCAAAATTTAAGGTCAATCGGACGTGATTTGATAGGTCTCAGCGTTATTTGTAGAAATTAGAAATTTCAAAGTTCAATAAGCTTGAATTGGGGCGTAATTCATGGTCAATCGGACGTGATTTGATAGGTCTCATTCGCCATTTTTGACAAATTGGAGCTTAAGGAGAGGCGATTTTTGATATATTTTCAAGGAAAACTTGAGGTAAGTCCCTTGTGATCATTTCTACTCCATAATATTGAATTATCATCGAATAATCCAACTAGATTATATGATTTTGAGATGTAAATCGTAGATTGGAACTTAGAAATTTGGAAATAAGATTTGTGGACTTGAGGGTCGAGTTGAGGTCAGAATTTGGTAAAATTGATATAGGTAGACTCGTGGTTGAATGGGCTTTCGAATTTTATAACTTTTGTCGAGTTCCGAGACGTGGGCCCCAAGGGCGATTTTTGAGCTAAAATTTGATTTTTTATGAAAAATTAGCATTTTTTTATGGAATTAATTCCAATAAATTTTATTGACTGAAACGAATTATTTGTGACTAGATTCGAGGCATTCGGAGGCCGATTTGCAAAGCAAAGGCATAACAGAGTAAATAATTTCACGCTCTAAGGTAAGTAATAATTTTAAATCTAGTCCTTAGGGTATTAAACCCCGGATTTTGGTATCATGTGATTATTTTGGAGGTGACGCACATGCTAGGTGACGGGCGTGTGATCGGGCACCGAGGGGATTGTGACTTGGTCCGTCCCGGGAAACTGTAAAATTGAATAATTTGTTGTTAGCTATATGCTCTCTACATGTTGATAAAATTTAACTGTAAATCATGTTAGAAATCATGCTTAGGCTATGTGATAGTACTGTTGGGATCCACATAGATCGTGTACTTGTTGAATTGCCTGCTAAATGCTATATGTACTTAGTCTCAGTTTTTACTTGCACATTTTATCTCAGTCTCTGTTATTATTATTGATACATCATATCATTGTTGTTGGGCTGATTTCATGATTAATGAGAGCCCGAGAGACTGGAGAGATTTATGAATGAGAGAGACCGAGGGCCTGATTGTGAGATATTGATATCATAGCACGTGAGTTATCCGTGCAGCACGTGAATTGGTTGTGCATATCCTTATATTATACTATAGCATATGAGTTGGTCGTGCATCATGTGAGTTGGCCATGCGGATCTAGATATTTATACTATAGCACGTGAGTTGATCGTGCAACACGTGAGTTGGCCGTGCGGATCAAGATATTTCTATTATAGCACGTGAGTTGTCCGTGCAGATTATAGCGCTTGGGCTGTAGGAACCCTTCCGGAGTCTGTACACCCCCAGTGAGTGCGGGTATCCATTGAGAGTGAGTGATGAGGGCCGGGAGCCCAGGGAGTGATGAGGGCTGGGATCCCAGTGAGTGATTGTTGTCTTAAGATGTTGTACTTGATTTTTATTTGTTGTTGCACTTAGTTGCTATCTGTTATTGTTGTGAAATCTCTGAAAGATTTTGATATACGGATTACATAAACAGGAACTGTATAAAAATTAATTTGATATTAAACTGCCAGATTCGATAACATGTCTATTCTTTGCTGGAATTACTGGAAATGAACCATAACTGTGTAGCTCGTTACTATCTTCAGTTCCTTATTTATTTTGTTACTTGCTGAGTTGGTTGTACTCATACTATACCCTGCACTTTGTGTGCAGATCCATGTGTTTCCGGACATAGCGGGTGTTGATTCTTTCACACAGTTGATTTTTTGGAGATTCTGAGGTAGCTGCCGTATTTCGCAGACCTTGCCTCTCCTTCCCTATCTCCTTATTTACTACATTTGGTCTCAGACTGTTACGGACCGTATTTTGCAGACTTGTATTCATAATTAGATGCTCATATACTCAGTGACACCAGGTTTTGAGAGTGGTTGTATCGGTAATTGTAAGATTTGTGGATGTTATTTAAATAATATATTTTCAGACTTGAAAGAAGTTGTGGTTCATTGAGATTTAGGCTTGCCTAATATTGAGATAGGCGCCATCACGACTGGTTAAAATTTTGAGTCGTGACAAGTTGGTATCAGAGCCTAGGTTACGTAGGTCTCACGAGTCATGAGCAGGTTTAGTAGAGTCTTGTGGATTGGTATGGAGACGTCTGTACTTATCTTCGAGAGGTTGCGAAAACCTTAGGAAAATTTCACTTTCTTGTTCTGTCGTGCGAATTTGTTGATTCTAGAAACTAATTTTTTGCTATTCTATTCTCTCACAGATGGTGAGGACACGTACTACCGGATCGGACGGTCAGCCACCAGTGCCACCAGTTAGGGCCGCGAGAGGTCGGGGCCGTGGTAGAGACCGGGGTCGTGGTAGAGGCCGGGGCCGAGGTAGAGGTCGAGGTGTAGCTCGTACCATAATTGGAACAACACCTATAGTACCACCAGTTATTCCAGCTCAGGAGCAGATTCCATATGTAGTTGAGCCGACAGGATCAGCTCAGGCACCAGCTGTGCCCATTGAGATTGTAGGCATTCGGGAGACATTGGCCCAGATATTGGCAGCCTGCACTGGTCTTGCTCATGTGGTTTCAGCTCAGGCCGCACCTTCCACTTCTCAGGCTGGGGGAGGTACTCATACCCCTATTGCCCGTACTCCAGACCAGGTAGTATAGGAACTTCAGATACCGGGAGCACTACCAGCCCAACCGGTTGTAACTACTCAGGCCCCGGTAGTTCCTGTTATGGCAGACGATGAGCAGAGGAAACTTAAGAGATTTGAGAGGCTTCGACCTCCACCATTTAGCGGTACTGAGTCGGAGGATGCTCAGAATTTTTTGGATAGGTGCCAATGGATGCTTCAGACAGCAGGTATTCTGGAGACCAGTGAGGTCTTATTCACTACTTTTCAGTTTTCTGGGGCTGCACTCAGATGGTGAGAGACTTACGAGAGGCGTAGGCCTATTGGCGCAACACCCCTTACTTGTCATCAGTTCTCCGTGGTATTTTTGGAGAAGTTCGTACCTCAGTCCCGTAGAGAAAATCTACGCAGACAGTTTGAGCAGCTTCGCCAGGGTGATATGTCCGTGACGCGGTACGAAATGAGATTTTCTGAGTTGGCTTGTCACGCAGACTGGTTGGTTCCCACTGATAGGGAGAGTATTAGGAGATTTATTGATGGCCTCACATATCAGGTGCAGTTACTTATGACTAGGGAGAGAGTATCTGGTGCTACTTTTGATGAGGTAGTAGATATTGCTCGGCAGATAGAAATGGTTTGTAGCCAGGAACGTGGAGAGAGAGAGGCTAAGAGGCCTCGTGGTCCGGGTGATTCCAGCGGTGTTCCTTCAGGGGGTCAGTTTCACTAAGGTAGGGGCCGTTCTTACAGACACGCTCAGACGGGTCGTCCAGCTCATCGTGGTGCATCAGCTAACCATGGTTCTTACAGTGCTCACTCAGTCCAGTCTTCATTCAGTGCACTACCAGCACAGAGTTCTCATCATGCCTCGTCCGCACAGGCTTCTACAAGTCATTCCTCGGGTTACCAGGAGCAGCAGTTCCGTCAGAGGAGGGGTTGTTTCGAGTGCGAAGAATTTGGTCATTTCAAGAGAGAGTGTCCTAGGCTATTGAGTGGGGCTTCACAGCAGAGTTCTCGACCGACGGCACCAGCACCAGCAGTTACACCACTCGCCCTGCCATCTCGGGGTGGGGGTCAGGCAGCTAGGGGTCGTCCAAGAGGGGGAGATCGATTAGGTGGAATGTAGGCTCGATTCTATGCTTTTCCTGCCAGGCCAAATGCTGTTGCCTCCGACGCAGTGATCACAGGTATTGTTTCAGTGTGCCACAGGGATGCTTTTATATTATTTGACCCTGGTTCCACTTATTCATATGTATCATCGTATTTTGCTCATTATCTGAATATGCCCTGTGAGTCCTTAGTTTCACCTTTTTGTGTATCTACACCGGTGGGCGATATTATTACTGTGGATCATGTGTATCGGTCGTGTGTAGTAACTATTGGGGAACTGGAGACTAGAGTTGATCTCTTATTACTCGGTATGGTTGATTGCGATGTAATCCTGGGTATGAATTGGTTATCTCCATGTCATGCTATTCTGGACTGTCACACAAAACACGTGACGTTGACAATGCCGGGGTTGCCAAAGGTTGAATGGAAGGGTTCTCTAGATCTTGTTCCTAGTAGGGTAATTTCTTATTTGAAGGCCCAACGTATGGTTGGAAAGGGATGCTTGTCATATTTGGCTTTGTGAGAGGTGTTGATGCAGATACTCCTATTATTGATTCAGTACCGGTCGTGCGAGACTTTCCGAATGTATTTCCTGCAGACCTGCCGGGTATGCCACCCAACAGGGATATTGATTTCGGTATTGACTTGGTACAGGGCACTCAGCCCATTTCTATTCCTCCGTATCGTATGGCACCAGTTGAGTTAAAAGAATTGAAAGAGCAACTTTAGGAACTCCTTGAAAAAGGGTTTATTAGGCCTAGTGTGTCGCCTTGGGGTGCACCGATTCCGTTTGTGAAAAAGAAAGATGGTACTATGCGGATGTGAATTGATTATAGGCAGTTGAACAAAGTTACAATCAAGAATAAATATCCATTGTCGCGTATTGATGATTTATTTGACCGGCTTCAGGGAGCGAGGGTGTTCCCCAAAATTGATTTGAGGTCTGGGTATCACCAATTAAAAATTCAGGATTCGGATATTCTAAAGACGGCATTTAGGACTCGTTATAGCCACTATGAATTTCTTGTGATGTCTTTTGGGCTAACTAATGCCCCAGCAGCATTTATGCATTTGATGAATAGTGTATTTCGGCCATATCTTGATTTATTTGTCGTAGTATTCATTGATGATATTTTGGTGTACTCATGTAGCCAGGAGGAGCATGCACAACACTTGGGTATTGTATTACAGAGGCTAAGAGAGGAGAAACTTTATGCCAAATTCTCTAAGTGTGAGTTCTGGCTTAGTTCAGTAGCATTCTTAGGACATATAGTGTCCAGTGAAGGAATTAAGATGGATCCGAAGAAAATAGAGGCAGTTCAGAATTGGTCCAGACCATCCTCAGTTACTGAGATTCGGAGTTTTCTTGGCTTGGCCGGTTATTATCTCCGTTTCGTGGAGGGTTTCTCGTCTATTGCATCGCCTATGACTAAATTGACCCAGAAAGGTGCCCCGTTCAGGTGGTCGGATGAATGTGAATAGAGCTTTCAGAAGCTCAAGACAGCTTTGACTACAGCTCCAGTATTGGTGTTGCCTACAGGTTCAGAGTCTTATACTATGTATTGTGACGCATCGCGGATTGGTCTTGGCGCAGTACTTATGCAAGACGGTAGGGTGATTGCCTATGTGTCCAGACAGTTAAAGGTACATGAGAAGAATTATCCAGTCCACGATCTTGAGTTAGCAGCTATTGTTCTGCCTTGAAAATTTGGCGGCATTACTTGTACGGTGTCCAGTGTGAGATGTATACCGATCATCAGAGTCTACAACATTTGTTTAACCAGAAGGATCTTAACTTGCGGCAGCGAAGGTGGTTGGAGTTGCTTAAGGATTATGATATCATCATTCTCTATCATCCCGGAAAGGCCAATGTGGCGGCCGATACCTTGAGTCGTAAGGCAGAGAGTTTGGGCAACTTAGCATAGTTACCGGTAGTAGAGAGGCATTTAGCCTTGGAGGTTCAGGCCTTGGCTAATCAGTTTGTTAGATTGGATGTTTCCGAGCCGAATCGAGTTTTGGCCTATGTGGTCTCTCGGTCTTCTTTATATGATCGCATCAGAGAGCGCCACTATGATGATCCACATCTGCTTGTTCTTAAGGACACAGTTCAGCACGGTAATACCAAGGAAGTCACTATTGGAGATGACGGTGTATTACGGATGCAGGGCAGGCATATGTGCCTAATGTAGGTGGTTTGCGTGAGCTGATTCTCTAAGAAGCTCACAGTTCACGGTACTCTATTCATCCAGGCGCTACAAAGATGTATCAGGATTTGAGGCAGCACTATTGGTGGAGGCGGATGAAGAAAGATACAGTTGGGTTTGTATCTCGGTGTTTAAATTGTCAAAAGGTAAAGTACGAGCATCAGAGACCGGGCGGATTGCTACAGAGACTTGAAATTCTGGAGTAGAAGTGGGAGTGTATTACCACGGACTTCGTAGTTGGACTCCCACGGACTTTGAGAAAGTTTGATGTTGTTTGGGTGATAGTAGATCGATTGACCAAATCTGCGCATTTTATTCCAGCCGGTACTAATTATTCTTCGAAATGGTTGGCTGGGATTTATATTTGCAAGATTGATCGCCTACACGGTGTGCCGGTGTCCATTATTTCAGATCGGGGTACGCAGTTTACCTTGCAGTTTTGGAGGGCGGTGCAGCGAGAATTGGGAACACAAGTTCAGTTGAGTACAACATTTCACCCTCAGACGGACGGATAGTCCGAGCACACTATTCAGATATTGGAGGATATGCTACGCGCTTGTGTCATTAATTTGGGGGTTCTTGGGATCAATTTCTGCCACTCGCAGAGTTTTCTTACAATAATAGCTACCGGTCAAGCATTCAGATGGCTCTGTATGAAGCTTTATATGGTAGACGGTGTCGGTCTCTGGTGGGTTGGTTTGAGCCTGGTGAGGTTAGACTATTGGGTACTGACTTGGTTCAGGATGCTTTAGAGAAGGTCAAAGTTATTCAGGAACAGCTTTGCACGGCACAGTCTAGACAGAAGAGTTATGCCGACAAGAAGGTTCGTGATGTTGTTCACATGGTTGGGGAGAAGGTTCTGCTCAAGATTTCACTCATGAAGGGTGTGTTGAGGTTCGGAAAAAAGGGCAAGTTGAGCCCTCGGTATATTGGGCCTTTTGAGATACTTAAGAAAATTGGGGAAGTGGCTTATGAACTTGCTTTGCCACCTAGTCTAACAGGTGTTCATCCAGTGTTTCATGTATCCATGCTCCGAATGTATGTCGGGGATCCGTCTCACATTCTGGATTTTAGTATAGTACAGCTGGATGGTAATTTGACTTATGATGTGGAGCCGGTGGCTATTTTAGACCGGCAGGTGCGAAAGCTGAGGTCAAAGAACATAGCATCAGTGAAGGTGCAGTGGAGAGGCCAGCCAGTCGGAAAAGATACTTGGGATATGGAGCAGGAGATGCGGAACAAATATCCACACTTATTTGAGACTCCAGATATTATTCTAAACCCGTTCCAGGACGAACGTTTGTTTAAGAGGGGGAGAATGTAACGACTCGGTCGGTCGTTTTGAATATTATAATCCCGTTCCCCCATTTACTGCTCAATTTATGTCTTGCAATTAATTTATGACTTATCGGGTTAGTTGGTTCGGGTTCGGAAGGAATTCGGAATGAAATGAGACACTTAGTCTCATAATTGAAAATTTAAGTTAGAAAAATGGACCGGATATGGATCTATGTGTAAACGATCTCGAATTTGAATTTTGATGATTCCAACAGTTTCGTATGGTGATTTTGGACTTAGGAGCGTATCCGAAAATTTTGTTGGAGGTCCGTAGAGTAATTAGACTTGAAATGCCGAAAGTTAAATTTTTGGGAAGTTTGACCGAGGGGTTGACTTTTGATATCGGGGTCGAAATCCGATTCTGAAAATTTTAATAGGGATGTTATATCATTTATGACTTGTGCGCAAAACTTGAGGTCAATCGGACGTGATTTGATAGGTTCCGGTGTTATTTGTAGAAATTAGAAATTTCAAAGTTCAATAGACTTGAATTGGGCCGTAATTCATGGTTTTAGCGTTGTTTGAGGTGATTTGAGGATTAAATTCGTATGATGTTTTAGGACTTGTTGGTATATTTGGTTGAAGTCCCGAGAGCCTCGGGTGAGTTTTGGATGGTTAACGGATCAAAAATTAAAATGCAACAACTGCTGCAATTTCCTTATGTTGGAAATTTCTTCTGCCAGATACGAGCCCAAAAATCTCAGAGAATCTAGCCCAGATGTGAGCCTAGATCAAGCCCAGGGTCGAGGGCCATGATCGATCTCAGGGTCGAGGGCCATGGTCCAAGGCAGGGTCGAAGACATGATCGAAGGCCAGGGTCGAGGGCCATGATCGAGGATCAGGATCGAAGCCACGATCGAGCACCAGAATCGAGGGCCAGGATTGAGGCCTTGGATCGAGGACCAGGATCGAGGGCCAGGATCGAGGCCCAGTATCGAGGCCTAGGATTGAGAACCTCGATCGAAGGCCAAGATCGAAGCAAGATCGAGGCAGAACCGAGATTGTCTGGGCAGAATTATAAAAACAGGGACTTCGTCCCATTCGTTATTTTTGACAAATTGGAGTTTAAGGAGAGGCGATTTTTGATATATTTTCAAGGAAAACTTGAGGTAAGTCCCTTGTGATCATTTCTACTCCATAATATTGAATTATCATCGAATAATCCAACTAGATTACATGATTTTGAGGTGTAAATCGGAGATTGGAACTTAGAAATTTGAAAATAAGATTTGTAGACTTGAGGGTCGAGTTGAAGTCAGAATTTGGTAAAATTGGTATGGTAGACTCTTGGTTGAATGGGATTTCGGATTTTATAACTTTTGTCGAGTTCCGAGACGTGGGCCCCAAGGGCGATTTTTGAGCTAAAATTTGATTTTTAATGAAAAATTAGCATTTTCTTATGGAATTAATTTCAATAAATTTTATTGACTGAAACGAATTATTTGTGACTAGATTAGAGGCATTCGGAGGCCGATTTGCGAAGCAAAGGCATAGCAGAGTAAATAATTTCACGCTCTGAGATAAGTAACAGTTTTAAATCTTGTCCTGAGGGTATTAAACCCCGGATTTTGGTATCATGTGATTATTTTGGAGGTGACGCACATGCTAGGTGACGGGCGTGTGGGCGTGCACCGAGGGGATTGTGACTTGGTCCGTCCCGAAAAACTGTAAAATTGAATAATTTGTTGTTAGCTATATGCTCTCTACGTGTTGATAAAATTTGATTGTAAGTCATGTTAGAAATCATGGTTAGGCTATGTGATAGTACTGTTGGGACCCACATAGGTCGTGTACTTGTTGAATTGCCTGCTAAATGCTATATGTACTTAGTCTCAGTTTTTACTTGCACATTTTATCTCAGTCTCTGTTATTATTATTGATACATCGTATCATTGTTGTTGGGCTGATTTCATAATTAATGAGAGCCCGAGAGACTGGAGAGATTTATGACTGAGAGAGGCCGAGGGCCTGATTGTGAGATATTGATATCATAGCACGTGAGTTATCCGTGCAGCACGTGAATTGGCCGTGTATATCCTTATATTATACTATAGCACGTGAGTTGGCCGTGCAGCACGTGAGTTGGCCGTGCAGATCCAGATATTTATACTATAGCACGTGAGTTGGCCGTGCAGCACGTGAGTTGGCCATGCGGATCCAGATATTTGTATTATAGCACGTGAGTTGTCCGTGCAGATTATAGCACTTGGGTTATAGGAGCCCTTTCGGAGTCTGTACACCCCCAGTGAGCACGGGTACCCATTGAGAGTGAGTGATGAGGGCTGGGAGCCCAGGGAGTGATGAGGGTTGGGAGCCCAGTGAGTAATTGTTGTCCTAAGAGGTTATACTTGATTTTCATTTTTCATTTATTGTTACACTTAGTTGCTATCTGTCATTGTTGTGAAATCTCTGAAAGATTTCGATATACGGATTACATGAACATGAACTGTATAAAAATTGATTTGACATTAAACTGCCAGATTTGATAGCATGTCTATTCTTTGCTGGAATTACTGGAAATGAACCATAATTGTGTAGCTCGTTACTATCTTCAGTTCCTTATTTATTTTTGTTACTTGCTGAGTTGGTTGTACTCATACTACACCCTGCACTTNAGATCGAGGCAGAACCGAGATTGTCTGGGCAGAATTATAAAAACAGGGACTTCGTCCCATTCGTTATTTTTGACAAATTGGAGTTTAAGGAGAGGCGATTTTTGATATATTTTCAAGGAAAACTTGAGGTAAGTCCCTTGTGATCATTTCTACTCCATAATATTGAATTATCATCGAATAATCCAACTAGATTACATGATTTTGAGGTGTAAATCGGAGATTGGAACTTAGAAATTTGAAAATAAGATTTGTAGACTTGAGGGTCGAGTTGAAGTCAGAATTTGGTAAAATTGGTATGGTAGACTCTTGGTTGAATGGGATTTCGGATTTTATAACTTTTGTCGAGTTCCGAGACGTGGGCCCCAAGGGCGATTTTTGAGCTAAAATTTGATTTTTAATGAAAAATTAGCATTTTCTTATGGAATTAATTTCAATAAATTTTATTGACTGAAACGAATTATTTGTGACTAGATTAGAGGCATTCGGAGGCCGATTTGCGAAGCAAAGGCATAGCAGAGTAAATAATTTCACGCTCTGAGATAAGTAACAGTTTTAAATCTTGTCCTGAGGGTATTAAACCCCGGATTTTGGTATCATGTGATTATTTTGGAGGTGACGCACATGCTAGGTGACGGGCGTGTGGGCGTGCACCGAGGGGATTGTGACTTGGTCCGTCCCGAAAAACTGTAAAATTGAATAATTTGTTGTTAGCTATATGCTCTCTACGTGTTGATAAAATTTGATTGTAAGTCATGTTAGAAATCATGGTTAGGCTATGTGATAGTACTGTTGGGACCCACATAGGTCGTGTACTTGTTGAATTGCCTGCTAAATGCTATATGTACTTAGTCTCAGTTTTTACTTGCACATTTTATCTCAGTCTCTGTTATTATTATTGATACATCGTATCATTGTTGTTGGGCTGATTTCATAATTAATGAGAGCCCGAGAGACTGGAGAGATTTATGACTGAGAGAGGCCGAGGGCCTGATTGTGAGATATTGATATCATAGCACGTGAGTTATCCGTGCAGCACGTGAATTGGCCGTGTATATCCTTATATTATACTATAGCACGTGAGTTGGCCGTGCAGCACGTGAGTTGGCCGTGCAGATCCAGATATTTATACTATAGCACGTGAGTTGGCCGTGCAGCACGTGAGTTGGCCGTGCAGATCCAGATATTTATACTATAGCACGTGAGTTGGCCGTGCAGCACGTGAGTTGGCCATGCGGATCCAGATATTTGTATTATAGCACGTGAGTTGTCCGTGCAGATTATAGCACTTGGGTTATAGGAGCCCTTTCGGAGTCTGTACACCCCCAGTGAGCACGGGTACCCATTGAGAGTGAGTGATGAGGGCTGGGAGCCCAGGGAGTGATGAGGGTTGGGAGCCCAGTGAGTAATTGTTGTCCTAAGAGGTTATACTTGATTTTCATTTTTCATTTATTGTTACACTTAGTTGCTATCTGTCATTGTTGTGAAATCTCTGAAAGATTTCGATATACGGATTACATGAACATGAACTGTATAAAAATTGATTTGACATTAAACTGCCAGATTTGATAGCATGTCTATTCTTTGCTGGAATTACTGGAAATGAACCATAATTGTGTAGCTCGTTACTATCTTCAGTTCCTTATTTATTTTTGTTACTTGCTGAGTTGGTTGTACTCATACTACACCCTGCACTTCGTGTGCAGATCCAGGTCTTTTCGGACATAGCGGGTGTTGATTCTTTCACACAGTTGATTTTCCGGAGATTCTGAGGTAGCTGCCGTATTTCGCAGACCTTGCCTCTCCTTCCCTATCTCCTTATTTACTATATTTGGTCTCAGACTGTTACGGACCGTATTTTTCAGACTTGTATTCATAATTAGATGCTCATGTATTCAGTGACACCGGGTTTTGGGAGTGGTTGTATCGGTAATTGTAAGATTTGTGGATGTTATTTAAATATTATATTTTCAGACTTGAAAGAAGTTGTGGTTCATTGAGATTTCGGCTTTCCTAGTATTGAGATAGGCGCCATCACGACTGGTTAAAATTTTGGGTCGTGACACAAAATAAGAGTTTAAGTAGTAGTAAAAGAGGCAAGTCATATCCAAAGAGTCATTCATAGTCTCAATATTTGATTGTTTTGCCATAAATATGAGTTATTATTTTGCTTCTTGACTATTTTTAGGATCCAGTGATACCGGCGAGAATGGTATCAAAAAAGAAAAATAGAAGAAATGGTTAATTTTTTTCATGTAGTGTTTATTATTAATATCCAATGATTATCTATATTTACTGAGAAAGTTTATATTTTATGATTATTTGCATATAATTCAAATAACTTAAATATTTGACACGATTAGTGTTCGTGCATCCGCACGGTGCTAATACTAGTTTGTATATAATAGAATAGATTTTTCAATTCGTATATCCATCAAAATCATTAGATGTGAGATTGACATTAGATTAGAATAATAAGATTGTTCGTTGTCACAATTGTCCAGGCAAGAACATAACAGAACTTCTCCTCCCATCTCTGAAATACATAACAAGCTCCAAGCACACTACATATGATTTCTTTAGAAACACTATACCAGATTACTTTACTGGAGTTAATTGTAATAGAGCATGAGCCATTCTGTCAAATTCCTTTATTGTATGTCTTATCACCAAACTTCTCCTCCCACAATTACTATATATAATATATAATTATATATAATATATTATATACTATATGACAAGAGTGGGTTGTTTTAGTGGTGAGCACCCTCCACTTCCAACCAAGAGGTTGTGAGTTCGAGTCACCCAAGAGCAAGGTGGTGAGTTCTTGAAGGGAGGGAGCCGAGGGTGGTCTATCGGAAACAGCCTTCTCTATCCCGGGATAGAGGTAAGGTCTGCGTACACATTACCCTCCCCAGACCCCACTAGTGGGATTATACTGGGTTGTTATTGTTGTTGTATATTATATACTTATATATATGTATATAGTATATTATAAATTAAAGATAGATTGGATTTTAGCAAAATGTTAATTAATGTTTGTACATATTGTATATACGTACTATATATATATATATATTTTGTGTGTATATATATATATAGAGAGAGCGCATTGTGAAGATGGTGATGGATATGAGTGTTGGAAAAAGCATCAGCAAGAAGTTGGAAAATGTGAAATATTATCTATGAACAAACAACAGCAGAAAGCTCTAACGAGGAGATCTACAAAGTGATTTGTGCAAAAATAACATATGATATCTCTTAATAATTGGTTAATTAATATCTAACTAAATGGAGATTTTTTAGGTTTGAATTGATTTGACAATTAGTCAGTTTCCTTAATTGTAGGGATTCTGCCATATTTTGAATACTAATTGTAGATATTTAATTTTATGAAATGAATACAAATATTGTACAAAACGTGATTTCAATTGTAGTTGTATATTATGAAATTTACTCTTATAACATCTCTTCCATATCTTTGGTTTCAAAAAAAAAAAAAAAAAAAAAAAAAAAGGCAAACACTGAAATAGTTAAGATGCATGCATGCGAGAGTTTGACTCGAAAATTATCATTATATAAAAAACGACAAATAACAACAGATTAGAAAAATTCGAACAGTGGATTACACCAGTCATCTAAACTTAAGAGGCTCAAAAACAAATGTTTATTTTAATGATGGTGGCTGTGTTCATCTAATCCAAGACTCTGAATGAAGATAGAACAGAAATAGCCGACTGGTAAACATGCCACTAAGGGACCATCTCTTCTTGTTTCACCTGAATGATACACAAAACTATTGATTACTATTTAGAGGAAAATGTTTTCCAAAATATTTAATCCAACAAAACATGGAAAAATTAGAAAATATTTTCCGGAAAATATTTTCCTATATACCAAACACACCCTAAGTCATTTTTACTTGTTGTAACATATAACATGTCTTGTTTTCAAGATATCAAACCCCACATTATATAACTTAAATGAGCAAAGATCAAGAAATCAACAAAAGAGCATATAACATACCTTGTGATATGAGTTTCCTCTTTCTTTGTCTAATTCTTTGGAGATCTTACTCTATTTAAAGAAAGCAAAGATTGAGAATTACCTATAAAAGGGGAGAGTGCTTAGCTGGTAGGAGTATTGTTCCTAGTTGAACTGGAAAAGAGTTATATAAAATTTGAGACTTGTTCTTTTGCAAGTAGTAGTTAAGCTATTTTAACATTTTGCAATATTGGCTAGCCTGGTCTTTTTTTTATCTGTTAAAAACAGTTTATTCCAATTGGACTAAATAATAAGAATAGCATTCACATGGGTGGTTGAGTTGGAATTGGAAATTAAAAATTGCAATAAGCTTTGGTTAGTAGAATGCATCGTTCATTCATACTTAAGTTTTAGCAGCCATTTTGTCAATACATGGTTGAAGTTGAAAAGGGGAATATTTTAAGTTGCAATTGACAAAAAAAATATGTAGAAGTTGACACATTGTTTACACCATTTTCTTCCCCTGTTCTTGGAACTTTTGTAATTAAGGGTGATTAGTATGGACGAATTTTATTTTATTTTCAATTTTTCCATGTTTGATTGCCAAAATGTTTTGAAAAGAAATTTCTCTAGGAAAACAAGTTTCTTTAAAAATAAGGAAAATGACTTCTCTAATTGGAATAGGGAAAACAAGATCCATGCATGCCCAACACCCCACCCCATCCTCCATTACCCCCACCTCCCGACCAACCCAAC
>AWOL01S0024046.1:29675-45364 GCA_000715115.1 Nicotiana otophora
AACTCCCACACCCAACCTATCTACTATCTTTCCAAAGAATAGACTAATAAATTAATTTTTTGATTGAGCAAATGTCAATCTTATAAATCCGATTATCTCATACTAAAAGCAACTGGTAATACCAAAGTCTCACTTTTCAGAAAGTTCATATTTCCTGAATATCCAATGAGCACCCCAATTTAAGGTACTTTAACATTTAGTTGATAACTTGATATTGTTCGAGTATTGTTAATACACTCTTACTGTACGGTTGCAACTGATAAAAAATAATACAAAAATTTGCTAATTCAAATTGAAATCGCATGTAATGACTTCCGTGAACTACAAAGAATTGCAACAATGAATTTGCGTAAAGAATACAGTGTTCAGACTAATGGAATATAAATACAACTCTCAATTATATTTCAGTTAGAACTTTTACTCACATGATGAGGGGAAAATTTTACAAGACTAGTGAAATCTTATTTCACTGTTGAGCCTAGTTTTGATTTTGTAGTCTACATTCCAGATGATGTTCGGTTTATTCTTTGGGCACCCAATTTAGGAACCGTAGGTTTGTTTCCTCGGCTTCTGCCAACTGAAGGTCTGGCTTTAGCAGTTGGTACAGGAGCTGCAATAGCAGCCCAAGGATCATTATCATCAAGTGCTCCGCCTTTTTTCACGTTCAAAGGCTTAGATGAAGAAGCTGGGGCAGCTATGGCACCCCACGGGTCATCATCGTCAACTGGTCTACTTGCTCTAGAGCTTGATGGCTGAGAACTAGTTCTTGGAGCAGGAGCAGAAGCAGGTACAGATCCCCACAGGTCATCGTCTTCATTTTTGGTTACCTTTGGTGTGATGCTTCCTCGCAAACCTGTAACTGAAGCAAATATCGTAACACTCGGGAAAAGAAAAACAATATAGAAATTAGTCTGATCTAATAGCCACACAAGTAATCTGCTTCCAGTTTTTTCCTGGTTTTCTTTGTCGAAGTTTGTTACTTGTAATGGATTCCCATTTTCCTTTAAGGGGAAAAGAGGATTTCGAGATTTAGTTAAATCTGAGTTTCTGATGGGCAATATCACTGAAGATACAATCAAGAGTTCCAGCAGTGATAGAATATCCTTGTTCATCACCCTCGTCTAATTTTGATATTTGTGTGTGTGTGTGTGTGTGTGTGTGTCTTTCAGCTATACATGTAACTGAACTGACTTCCCTGCTTACTGTCCAAGAACGTAAGCCTCTACTGGATCACATAGTTTAATAGACATCGTCATTACCTTGCAGTTTTGGTTGAGAGACCGGACGTCTTTGAGCAGCTTGGATATTTGCTAGAGCGGGAGATGGTTTTGGCTCTTCGTGGGGCTCGATGTCATCCCAACCATCTTTATCATTGTCATGACCTTCATGAATTCCATTTTCAAGTTCTCCCCATCCATCATTTGATGTTGGGGATACTGGCAAAGGCTGATCTGTCATATCGTTGCTAGAACTTACATGAATTTGTGTTATACCCGAACTATCTGCAAATGTTTATAATTTGGAGAAACCAGTATCAAGTTGGAGATGAGTTCATCCTCTTAGGCATATGATCAATATTTGAACAAAGCAACACGAAGATAATCTTTCATTATCAACCAACTCAACAACAACAACAACAACAACCACCCAGTATAATCCCACTAGTGGGGTTTGGGGAGGGTAGTGTGTACGCAGACCTTACCCCTACCCTGGGGTAGAGAGGCTGTTTCCAAATGACCCTCAGCATCCTTCCCGCCAAGAACTCCCCACCTTGCTCTTGGGGTGACTCGAACTCACAACCTCTTGGTTGGAAGTGGAGAGTGCTTACCATCAGAGCAACCCAACTCCTGAAGCAAAATGCAAAATAAATGAACTTGTAAGATGCATACTTGAGCTAGCATCGGGGACTGCAGAAGTAGGAGGCACAGTTGAACAAGCTGGAGCATTTGGACTCTGCTCAGAGGATTTACCGCCTTTAAGAGTCAATGAGCTCATAGCCCAACTGCAATATGAGATTCAGGCCATATTATTGAAAACTTAAAGGAATTTGAAAAACTGATGAATGAAAAGGGTAAATGACATAGCTCCCATAATCACAACGCATACATACTTCAACAATTCTTCACAATATTCTTTAGTATTAGTTCAAAGGTGGCAATATTTTAATGCTTTGTTAACACCCTCTAAATTTTCACATCATGACAAGTTAACAGAAGTTCTGAGATAACTATAGTCAAATTCGGATAAAGCTTAGCGGACGAATTTTAAATGGAACTGATGATAAAAATGATTATGTTGCAGCTGCTTGCCGAAATGCAACGTATAGCAATTATTTTACAATAGCAGCAAAATGACCACATAAAAATTGCTCAAATCTTTACATACCCTAGCAAACTCGCATTTCCAGGCATTGAAGAAGTTCCCATGCTTGCAGTGCTGGTATCTCCAGTGCTAGTCTAGAGAGGACAAAACACAAATGAGAGCACAACATTCACAGAGGAAGAGCAAGAGAGCACAACTGAGAGCGCATGTCATACTTACATGACATGCTGAAAACCACAAAATTGTAAGGAAACGTTTGGTATGTAAATATATTTTATCTGTTTCAAGAATCTTTCTTTTATATATATATATATAAGAGGGCGTGCACCCAGTTGTGAAGTATGAACAGAAAAAAGTACATACTCCCTCCGGCATACGTTCCATTTTAAATGAAACTTTCATTTTTGGTCTGTTCTGAAAAGATTGACACATTTCCACAATTGGGTACTCTAATTTTTTATGTTTCATTTTACCCTTAAAGGCATGCTCTTATAAGAATGACATGGCATGTTGAAAGCCAGAAAATCGTATGGAAACTTTTGAATGTTAAATATTTATGCGACAAAAGCATTTCCTTCATTCTTAATGGCTCCAAATCAGTCCATCACTACATATATACAAAATAAAGCGAAGGACGTAAATGTTCATTTCTAATCCGAAACAAAAATATGCGTGTTGAGTATTCCGAAATACGGAAAAATTCATGAGAAGCTACTTAATTTTAAAGTTAATAAGCTGGGAAGGGCACCCAAGAAGTGGCAGAACTCTACTTCCCGCTCATCAGTTTACGGTAACATGAATTAACAAGAAAGAAAGACAGCTTCTTTTAACAGGACTAGAGTATAGTCATGCCACATATCATCCAAGTTTTATAATGTCAAAGTGGAAAAGAAGCTTTCTTTCCTTCTTTTTAGTTATGCCAAATAATCCCCAAGTTGTATGAAGAGGTGAAAACAATTCTTCTCAAGCTCCGACACAGCTTCAGAAAAAGCAAGCTTTTCAACTCAAGGCTAAAGTTGGGACATCTAATGTGCAAGTGATTTTTTTTAAAAAAAAAAATACATTAATACCTTCTCATGGTGCTGCTTGACTAATTGCAAAAACTGATCAACTGCTTGGAATGTGTTTGATTGAACATCACTGTTCATTGAAAAGAAACAAGTGATGATAGAGTATATATGCGCAGAAAATAATCAGAACAACTTTTCCAACTAAGCATAACATCTAATCCGCTCCAAACAACAAAGCAACTCAAACACAAAAAAGCATTCAGAAACTAAGATCAAAGCCCCGACAAACAAACAAAATGCACTATCTTGGATTCCAGTTTTGGAAGGGAAAAGATTCCAAACAAACGGTACAAATGGCAGATATTTGGATTACCACGGTCTTCAGTCTTCTATCTGTAAATTGAGTTTGACATTTGCACTATGACGAGCAATAGGCTCCACAAAGTAATAAAACCTAAAGTTTCTAACAACTACAAGCATTTCTTACTTTTTGAAAGATTTTAAAATATAGAAATGCACATAAATTATCCAGACAGCAATGGAACTAATCATGTTTGAAACCATTAACATGCAATGCTTGATAGCTGAATCTGTCAGCCTAAGCATCCATCGAACTATCAACCATGAGGATTCCGGCAATCACAGTGGTCCAATAGCCTAAACTGAGGCCTACTATTACCAATCAGAAAAAAATGAGGCCTACTACAAACACGAAAGTTCAATTCACCTAAACCACAGAGGACCAACGCCATGGAGTTCAAGTGCATTGACACTGATCTATTTGCTAATGCAAGCTCCTTAACTGTGATTGTATCAGTAACAGCAAAGCTTAAAAACTTCTTAATTTTTATGAGAGCAAAAGTAATCCCAGAAAGTGGCACTTTCTGAATATTGGAAAGAAACGAGTTCAAACACAACAAAATGGATAGTGATGATTCATATAGCTGACCCCAACTAGAGATTGAGGCATAGCTGTAAAGTAATCCCGGAAAGAAATGTTCTTAAAATTAGCATAAACAGATTCCATGTGAAATCAGATATCTTACGTCCTTATCAAGGACAAGTTTCCACAAAGCAGTAAATGCAACTATTTAAGAAAAGAATACCTGTCGGGATCAATGGTAAGTACAACTATATTAGGTAAAATGCGGGTTGCAATCTCAGTCACATCATAGTAAGAGCTGGTAGCGCACAAAGCCATGACACCTGCCACCATATTAAAATTTAACATCCATTATTACAGAGAGAGGAACAAGGATAAAAAAGGGAAGAGAAAGCAGCGACAAACAAAGGAATCTGGAAAAGAACAATAAAGAATCTCTGGAAAAATTAAACTCAAGAATATTATCATTAGCTTGTCAAAGAAAAAGGTTGAATGCAAAGCATATATAGTGCTACCTGCTGCTCGGGCAGGTGAAAATGTATCACGCAAGGCACGAACAGTGAATGCATTTATTAGCACCCTTTTCCTTGTCTACAGGCAGAAAATTCCACTGATTATCATGTTAGAAGTAAAACACATCTTGGGAAGGATAGGATCTATTTTAAACTCTTTCATTAGTAAAAAGCCAGCAGGTATTTGAAATATTATCACGTTTTTTAATTCTGGAGCAGTATGAGAATCAAGACACAGTTCCTTACTCCCTCATTAAGGTAACTGGCAATATTTCCAAGCAATATAGTGGTGTTTGTTCTAATTGCCGGTTCTTCATCAACCTACACACGCCACAAATAGAAGAGCAAAAACTAAGAAGCAAAGAAATAAGCCTAGACAAGAAGGATAAGTTTTGCAGTATGACACATGCCTGTAGCTTCAACAGATATTTCAAACACTATGAAGCAAAGAATTAAAGCATAGAAACGAAGAGTAGTAGTTTTCCCTGTACACTTCACACCTGTAGTTTAGAGAGATATTTCAACAAAGATCCCGATATCGTGCGATGTGAGAGCTGCAATAAATTTTGGAAATACATTAGTTAGCATGATACTAGGAATTAACAGTAACACTATATGGTACTACTCAACCACTATGAAGCACGATATTCTTCATAGATGTCCAATCTAAGAAACTATAAGCACTATAGCATAACATGCAAATGCTAAGAAATATACCAGTGCATATAAAACATCAGTAATCAGACTTCCAGAAGGAAAGTCAAAACATAAGTACAGTGGCATGTTCCAGTTCAAGTATAGATTTAAGCGCCGCACAGCTATGTCAACTTACTGGATATTTGTGCTTATATGTTAGAACAAAAGTGCAGGACCAGTATGCAGGATGTACGCACCTTAGGAGCCAATACAAGCATAGATTTAAGTGTCAACTCCCGAAGAAAAGCAGACGTGTCAGAGAACCCAGTAGCCACATGAGCATAAACCTGATCAAAAAACTGTGTCAGGCAATTTGACCATCAAAGTGATAAGAAATTCTTACTTATTAAGGGTGTCCCTTCAAGTAAGAACAATTGTGCTCTCGGGAAAAAAAAAATAGCCACAGTTCATCTAATATTTTCACACCTGCTCAACAACTTGTGCAGATAATGACTCCCCATATTGATCAATGTGCTGCAGAAGACCAACTCGGATAGCCCGATCATTGGAGGCAAAAAGTCTTATGATCGTAGGCAGTACCTATTATAGATGCACACAGTTCAAATTATAAGTTAAAACAGAAATTAAACACCAAAAAGAAGATGTGATCACTGCGCTGGATGTAAAAAGTACGTAATGTTGGGAAAAGGGAAGAGCGAGAAAAAAGTTCAACCTTGACACTGAACTCATCTGTTGAAAGCCAAGAACCCACTTTCAACAGCGCCGTTAAAGCAGGAGCAGCAGCTGAACCAAATTCTAATGCAGAAGCCAGCAGAGGAAGTAACTGCAAAGAGAAGTTTTATATTCGCTCCATTAATTATTTATTTATTATGAGTAAATTTTTCTATTTGCTTTATTTAACACTCAAATTTTTCATGGAAGAAAAAAGGTTTACCTTCTTCAGCACGATTTCTCGAGGAAGTTGCTCTGCAAGATTTGGAAGCTTACGGAAGAAAGTGTCCTTTTCTACACTATCCTTAAGATTAAGTATTTCCATGAATTGAATGGTCTCCACCAACTTATTGTGGAAATATTCTGTCAATGGATGATTAGCACCTTTAGTGAGATCCAGCAAGTGAATCATATCTCGGACAGAGTAGAAATACTACCGCTTCAAGTCAGGCAAAAAGAGAAGAAACAAGACTAGATAATCCAGGGTGACAAACTGCTAATTAGAAAATCCTAGAAGAAGAGTAAAAGCAAGAATGTGCCATGAAAAATGAGCAACGAAAGCACCATCAGATAATAAGAGGGACTCAAGCATTAGCTCCACATAATGAATTCCACAAAGATGAGCCAAAATGGCTTGATCTGATTCAGATAGATTAAAGTTCATAGAAGACATACAACCCTACGGAGGGTACAGAAAATTTGGGAACGTAAGATATACACAAGGAAATATATATATATATATATACACACACTATATTAAAAGCACGACGGCCCTTAGCGAAAGGTCGTTCGCCTTTTTTACCCTTTTAAAATAGAGTTCACATTAGACAAAATAGTCATTTAATTATTTTTCGAATATTTAAGACTTTAAAACAAAATCAACTACAAATCTTAATTGTTAAATATTTCCTTATAAAAATAGTTTTCTTGTTTGAAATTTGCAACATATAAAATTTTATAAATTTTACCTTAAAACACCCGTTCCTTGTTTGAAGTTTGAGCCATGTGAGGCTTTGGGGTCTAAAGTAGAGTTGCAATTTCACATGAAATTGGCTACGGTTACTATAAATTTACATGTTTCCATATTGATTATCAATAATCGACAAGAACTAAATTATTTAGAACAGATAATTAAGTCCTTGATTTAGATAATTAGCAAAAAAAATCAATTTTTTTTTTTTTTTCAAATTCATCATATAAGTAAAATTATTTTTTCAAGTTGATAGATTCTTAGGGTTTATAAATTTATTTCCATAAGCACAATGTTGCCGGTAAAGGATATCCAAAAAATAGAGAAAAATAAGTTATAATATAGTATTACAAGTTAAATTGGATTGAAACATGGACCACAGGCAGATGGTGATAAATGCATTTTCAAACATACATTGAGCTCATATCTGCTACTAGATGAGTAATGACTTAGAACTTATTGAAATTAATACCCGCAATCACTAAATTCAATGAGAAAACAACAGTTTAACAGTAGAATAGGAGAAAGGTAATAGTCATATGATGTACGGAGCTTGGACAGCTTGAGAACATAAATAAGATACAAAAAATAAAATCGAAGAAGAAATATCACCATTATTTTCGAGAAGCTTTGATGAATTCAACCTGCGAGCAGGCATAGAGCTCAAGAGTCGCTGATAATCTGGAAGTAGAGACTGTGAGACAGGAAAATAAGCCAATAGCAAATGAAATGAATTTTTCAAAACGCACTGGACGAAAAGAAGAGTATAACCGGACAGGTTCTAAAGAGAAGCAAATCAATCAATGAATTCACAGCATACCTTTGGAATAGAAGCAGTGTTGCGCAGCTCCTCTGTTTTGCTCAACTTGGTACCAGAAAACAGTTCATAGATAAGACAGCCTAGCAATTCCACAGCATCAAAAGATTAATTTGCAGGTGAAAAAGAACATTTAAGAACTCTAGAGCACTTGATAGATAAGCAAAAAGCTCTCATGTCCATTTTGCATCCAGAAAATGGTGACTCCATAATAAATAGTCAAGCATCAGAACAATGACTATTTCTAAGAAAGGAGGTACAGCAGAAGCAATCATTTCATTAGCCGAGGAAATTCTGAACGTTAAAGCATTGTAGTTTTTTCTACACTCTTGGTAACATGGTAAGGTCCATAACTGATTAACTGCAACCTATATTCCAATATCAGAAAAGTAAAACCTCAGAAAATAGAGAGCCAAAACTTTTTAGTCTTATCATTCTATTACCATTCAATAATAATGACAATTAATCAGAAAATACTTACCTAAACCCCAAGAATCTGTAGCCCAAGGTGGAGATTTTCTGATTGTCGTCCAGTCAGACTTCAGCAGTTCCTGGGATTTGTATTGTGCACCAATAAGCCAATCATATTGCTGCACACAAATAATCACAAACAATGAACTTGTATTGCTGTGTGACGAAGGAAAAAATGAAAACAACAGTGAAGCATGAGATACTGGAGAATAGCATCAACCAATCAATCAACTGCACTTCAATCCCAAATCAGTTGACTCGACTATATAAATCCCCTAAAGGAAAATACAGTTCTTCTGCTAAAAGAGGAATTAAAAGAAAAACTTTTAAGGATAATTAGTTCATCATGTTGTACGCTCGAAGAAACAGATATTAGGTTTCTATTTTTCTATCTTTTCTTTGAATGCTATCTACAAAGATCCAATAAAAAATCTGTAGCTACCCACCCTGTGATTCAGAGTTAAAGACGAGGTTTGGTATGGCATAAAAAGTGAAAAGAATGTTTAATTCAGAATCATAGTTTACCAGCATTGGTCCAACAGAAGATTCATTTTGTCCATCAAACTCAGAAAGTACATCAAAGGCGTGCAACTTCCAATCCAGAGTTTGCGTAACAACAACACTAGCCAGACAAACATTTCCATGAACCTGCACTAGTAAAAATGCAACTCAAAATAATCCATCAAATATTCGAGTGATCCGGTAAAGTTTGCAAGAAGAAGATTAATTAAATGAGCCCAAAAAGCTACCAGTACGAAAAAAGTAACAGATACATCATATATATACAATTAATTTCTCCTAATCACTATGTCCAGAGGATTAGATCCAAGTCAACCTCTAGTTTAATTAGATGAAGCTTTCACCACGGATGAAAGAATAATATTTCAGACTTCATGAGGTATGCTTGGCCCAAGCTTGAAGGGCTCTTCAGCATTTGGATGCATCAAGGAATGTATAATGAAGCTAATAATCCAACTTATGTGTCATAACCTCTATGTACAACGTAAATAATCAATATAGCTCAACCATTTAGATATTCATAAGAAGCATCAATAAACAATTCTCTGCTACAAAATTCTATTTTTATCCTAATATCAGAACTTTCACTTCCTCGGGAAGTAGCTCCCATAGATGCACTCCTTCAACAAGGGGAACAAATGAAATTTAATCAAAAGCATACTTACAAGTTTGCAATCGTTATTTAAGAAGCTCACAGCTTTGGCTATTCGATGCAAACCCCAGGCATAATACTCGTCCCTGCCATCATCAAATAAGGTAGAGATTAAAACACAAGTTCTGAAAACTACAGCATAGCTTCAGATACAGGACGCTAATGTAATATCTAGATACACCAAGGAATTGCCAAGTTGAAAAGGAACGCGTGCCCAGTAATTCAATTTGAGATAGAGGGAATGACATTTATTGGAACTTTTAATGAACATTTAATTTGTCATTGCCTCATCGTATCTTGTCTCTTCTACAATATTACTATTATGCCATGCCCAGGCCCAATATCTCCCTTACTCATACTACATAGTTCACAAAGTGGATAGTAAATAATGGATGGTTTTCTGGGGAAAGGGCTAGTTCTTGTGGAGTAAGTCGGTGGAAGGGAGAGGTTAATCATAGAATTCTGGCTCGAAAAACTCTTTCTAGTCCTCGAATTGCAAGGTTCTTCTGAAGCTTTTTTTTAATATATTTTAGCTTGCAATTTTGCATCGGTTTTTTCCTGATGACCAGGTAATGTTAAGCTCAATTTTCTTAGTTGTCTAGTAGCTTCAGCCTTCAAGAGCTGAAATTTTGCGACAATGGTTTAATTATTTGGCAAGATTCTGGTCGTGAAATACTAGAATTATATTTTTCAAAACCAACAGTGTGTACCCACCCTTTCAAAGTGTCCCTTCAAAGGAAAATAAGCAGAACAAGAACAAGATAGATCAACTCATCAACATGATATGACATGGTAAAGAGATGCCCTTTCCTGAAAGAAGCAATTTTGGGGGGAGTGAGGAGAACTAAATAACTACGTCTAATCTCCAATTTTATATTGAAACAATCCTTCTATGCCTGAAAGAGAGTTGATTCCAGGATACACGACTTCTAGCGAACAACCACAATGACAGAAATTAGGCAGACGGGAGTGGAAACATTCTACCAGGTACTCCCTCCGGTCCATAATAAGTGACCCTTTTGCCTTTTTATTTTGGTCCAAAATAAGTGTCCTTTTACATAATCAAGAAGGAATTAATTCTACTTTTCCAAAATTTGTCCTTATTTACATATCCCAATGTGTCAAAGTAACAATTAATTAAAGGTAATTTAGTGAATACGTCTTTTTTTCTCTAGGAGTTCGTATTTTCTTAAGGGGTGTGCCAAAGGTCAAAAAGTCACTTATTATGGACCGGAGGGAGTAACAATTTTGCTCTTCTTACCTGATTGTGCTTAAACTTATCAAAAATATTTACATTGGTGATTTAAAAAAGTCCTCGTTTGGGTGCAGTTAATTTTTAAATTTAAGATAAAGAAACTCAGCTGGTAATTAATGCTCGAGTGGCCAAGTGAGGTTTGCGAATTTGTTGGTTAATATGTTGGTCAATTCCCCTTTATGCTTAGCTACATGTTATTTTCCCTAACAGCTTGACTTGAAATCACCAAATGCAAGTACTATGGTTGACAAAAAGTTTGTCATCCTACTGAATTTGATTTTTGATTTAAGCAGCCAAGTTGTATTTCAGGTCAAGTGTTAATCATTTGTTTAGTATGTAAGTTGTTAATTTTGGATTTCTAAAGTATACATTACAAAGTCTTTATTTGGAAGAAAGCTCCATATGAGTTCTAGCAAAGGGGGCTTTTATTAAGATGTTGTTGATTCAAGCCAATGAGTTAGCAATGTTGGATTTGCAGGAACTAGTCGTCCTGCACACTATCATTTTTTGGGATAAGAACAATTTGAGTTCTGACAAGATGCAGTGTTTGACAAACAGCATTTATTATATGTGGGGAATCTTAGATCTCAGCTAATGGCCTTTCCAAAAGTTGTTTTCTATTTGTTTTAATCTATGAGAGTTCCTTAGTGATGGTCCGATTTATTGCAGGTCTGCTTGCTGCACCCTAATCCACACATCACGTGATGCGCTCTTACTGCTAGACTGCAGTCTTGGGGCTGTTCTTCAGAAAATGAAATTGATGCCTTATAATGGACTATAGATACCAAATTCTGGAAAATAAATATGAAAGCACATTAATTCCAGGTTGAGCCTCTGGAAGCTTATGAAATATTATAGGCAATAAAAGTTGAAGATTATACATTTTGACACAGCAGCTGCTCAAAAATTACATCATGCTACCATTATTGTAATTCAAGTAAGTCACGTAATCAATCTTCTTAAGAATAGAATGTTAAGAAGTCAATGAGCCTTGGTAAATTCATACCTTTGGGTACCTTTTAATCCTAATTCCTTAAGCTTTTCCGAGAGTGGCATGACAGGTTCAGTAACAATATAGATGATAACCTTAGTAGTAGAACCATCAAAATTTTCAGCTTCAGTGCTGTGAAGAAATGACAAAATATTTGGATGCCTAACCTGAAAAATCGAAAGAAGAAAAAGTTAGCATGAAGGACTTCAATAATTAGTTCGAACTATGTCCTTAAGCTAAAAAATGAGAAGCAATACTCTGACTACAACCTCTTGATTTACAAACAATGATTAGCTTACCGTACGAAGTCTCTTTACTCCGTTTCGTCCAGCAGCTAGATGTCCATCATTTGTGCTACTTCCTGAGAGAGCAAATATTGACACAGGAGTCCCATCATCCTGTTTGAATAGAGAAGCCAAAATGAATGACTTGATGTCAACCAACTAATTTGCATACTGGAAAACTGAAGGAAAAAAAAGGCCAAAATGGCACATAGCTAGTGGTAAGATGTCTACATTAAATAAGTGTATGATACATCTTACAGTTTATCGATTTTAACGTTTAAGATGGAATCCCGCAAATTACAGTCACAATCCCGTTCATATAAGGATTAATTTTTTGTGGTTCCATGGCAAGGATTCTACTGCATAAACCACATCATTCAATTATTTATGATAGGAAATTTATGAAAATTTAAGTAAGCATGAAATGGGCCATAAGGAAATCAAGGAATTGAGAAATTTTGTATGAAATGTGCAATATTTATATGACACGCCTAGCGACAAGTTTAGCTAAGTCATAGGAAGTGACCTACTGCAATTGAACAGTTGTGCTATGCAGCCTATGCTTAATGTTGTGAGTCTCTCCCACCTGGATAATTTCACACTTATTTAAATTGATCTTTAGTCTGCAAAGTGCAAACTATTTGCAAACGCAGTAGCACTTGTCTCAAATATGTTAATTGAGATTCATTATCAAAAAAACACTAGACTATCATTTGCAAATAGTAAGTGTGAGACTTGAACTTCTTCATCAAAAAAGTGTGAGACTTGAACTATCCTGCCTGCTACTGACTGTAAAGCCCTTCAAATAGTCTTCTACAGTTGTACTACAACTCTATCCATCATCTTGAGCCTCTATCACCAAGACGAATAGTATATGAGAGTAGGGGCTTCTTGAATGGGATGGCTTCTCTGGATGTCCCAAAAAGGCCTCCAGCTCTATGTTATAGCCTTCACACCCCGATCCAATGGTCCTCATTCTACCACTTGGCAAACTGCTACTGTGTACGACGAAGTAAAGGATGCTTCAAGAAACCATCTAAGTTCTTCCTACGAAAATTCTTTCTTTCAATCCTATTGAGAGGATGATCCCTCGGTATCCTTATCATAGCTTCCTTTCTCATGAACTTTTTCTTTACTTGGACCACTTCATTTCTCGATTCCCTCGATTGGCTGCTTTCTTCACGAAGGGCATTCCTCTTTACGGCAAAGACACAGGAAGTGGCTTTTTTTTTTTAATTCGACAGAACCATATCTCCCTGAAGTGGAAGAAGATCCATGCAAATGGTCCGAGACGAAAGAGCTTTGGATCTGTTAGGAAGAACAAGCACTACAAATGCACGGTAAAGATAGCAGCAGAAAAAATTCCCAGCCTAAACTTCGCCAATCTATTTGAATCACGAGGAGCAAGCAAACTCAAGCAGTAACGGGTATGGGCAGCCATAATACATGTCAAAGTCCCAAATCGGACTCTCATGGGATGGGAGATATCTTTATATGGCTTGAGCAATCCTCACCTCTTGAGCTAGCTTTTGCAGTTGAGTTAGGCTCGAGGTCCATTTCTTTATTGTATCAGAGCCAGACACATTCCAATTCATTATTTACCATATGATGGGCCCCCATTTTATATTATCCATGCTACATATGTGGTGTCTGAGTCTAACGGGATGGGCTTGAGCTAGCTTTTGGGGTTCAGTTGCTCCGAAAGTTCATTTATTTATCAATACACACACCAACAATAAATATAGCATGGCAAAGATCAATCGCACAAGAGACACCAAATTTTTACGTGAAAATCTCTTCAATGTGAAGAGTTAAAAAACATGAGATCAAAACTCCACTACTTAAAAGATCTCTTACAATGTAGTAAAATTGAACTAGTAGTAAGCTTCCATGTACTACTTAAAAGATCTCTTACAATGTAGTAAAATTTAAATCCCAATGCATTGACGAGTCCTCATCACACGCTCTAATATATAAAGATAGAGTCAAACCTCTCTATAACAACCATGTTGACAACAAAATTTCACTATAACAGCCAAGTTATTTTTGGATCCGATTTTTAATGTTATGTTTATATTATGTGTTTTCTATAACAACATTTCGCTATAGCAGCCAAAAAATGTCCAGAAAATGATATCATTTTAGACAGGTTTGACTGTACTATCAACAATAAACAACACATATCATCGTAGCAAATTGAAAACATAAAAGCTAAACCATTATTTCAACTTGGAGCAGAAAATAAATCAAAACTACGTCGAAATGATGTCTGTGTATCCGACCTTGGAGGTGCCACGGTAGTGAACCCAAGAGCCCCAAGCAGAGGAATAAGGTTCGCCGATATTATAAGGCAGATCTTTGAGGCCTGTTCCAGATCCGCTGACGACGCCTTTCAGGAAATTAAACATTGTAGAATCTCACCGATCTCCGATCACCGACGAGGAGACGGGACCGGAAAAATAACGACGATTGATCTTCTGTTACACACACACACAATACGCGGCATAAATGGGAACTGTAGTGATAACTTGATATTTGTGTGCTTCGCGGTCTACGACAGCCTTTTGTCCCTTGCCCGTACTGTGGAAAAGGAGACCATTTAACCCGTACTGTGAAAAAATAATGTGATTGCATTTTTTTTTAAAAAAACAATAAAAATAATATTTTTATATATTAAAAAATAATTTAACTTAAAAAAATTTATTTTATCAAGATGATTAATCACACAAATATTTATTACTTATTTTAAACCATAATTTTAAAAAGGGTAAAATACATAATTTACTCCCAAAACTTAGCATTAAATCCCTATAACACACTTTCTAAGCACGGACAACCTTTTAAACTGCTTGTTTTACCAATAAAACAAGGCGTGTAAACAATAAAAAAAATATTTTTTTTCTTTATTTTTTATTTATTTTTCATTTCCCTATTCAATGCCTATACTCCGCCAAATCCAACACCCACCTTCCACCGTCATTTCTCCGCAATGGCTCCACCATCCTAACCAACACCCACCTGCCAAGAAACACCATACCTTCACTATTGAAGCTTGTCTCTTTTCTCTTCTTTTTTCTTCTCAAATTAACCCAATTGTTGATAGTAGCCATGGGAGCCCTTACCTTATCTATACAAAATAACAAAATTGTGTACTTTGAGTTAAACCCAAGACTAAGATCTTTAAGGCATGTCATTTATGGATTCAGTCTTTGAGTTTAAACAAATATTATGCAGTTTGATGTTCTTGAGTTATAATAAAGGCTTGTAATTTCTTCATCTGAAAGTATTTTGATGGATCTAGTTATGTAAGGCTTTTTATATTATGTGGGTTTTTTCTTTAATTTTGTCAGTTTGAGTTGAATTCTCATTCTCTGTAAAAAAAAAAAAAAAAAATATACTCTTTAGATCGAAATTTAAGTTTTTAGAAGTGTAAATGACGTACTTCAATGGTGTGAATTTTTTCTATTTTTAACTGTTTTCCTCTTTAAAATAAACTGTTGAATTCTTGTTATTGGCTATTGCTCGTGTTTTTAAAGTAAACAAGGGGGAGGGCTTAGAGACTTAGAGGAGGAAGCCGATGGGATGGGGGCTTGGAGAAGAGGGTAGACGGTGGAGGAGGAGGAAGCTGATGGGGG
>AWOL01S0024046.1:48769-64528 GCA_000715115.1 Nicotiana otophora
CCCCTCCCCCATATTTTTTTGGTTTAATGACAATATCCCATTTGATCAGGTGCATTTTCTTTTTTCTGTTGTGGTACCCCCATATAAAGTTCCTTTGAATTATGTCAATTTGATTGGTAATGTGTGATGGAAATTTTATGTACTGCATGACATGACTTAGAATACTTCCTAGGCTTGCCTTTGCCAAGGTTGTACGGCCACGCATGTTTAACAACTTTGTTTTTCAACAGACGAGCTTAGTGTTCATGTTATCAATGATGAATTGGAAATCCCTGTCGGTAGGCATGTTGTGGAACATGGAGAAGCCCACGTACTTGCCAAAGTCATTTTTAAAACTGAACACTTAATTCTCTTATATTATTATGAAAAAAGTACTAAAAAAAGCTAATATCTTTATGATATTCATTATAAAACATAAGGTATAACCATAATTAAAAGAATGATTGGCCAAGCTTTGGGAGGTCAAATTTATTTAATCTTTTTGATAAAAAAGTACTTTTTGGAAATTTGAGATTTTTGGCAAAGATGAAAAAGTACTTTTGATTAGTAGCAGAATTATTTTTTCTGCTTTTGGGGAGAAGCTATAAATTCTAGCTTATTTCAAGAAGCATAAGCAGAAGATTAATTTGTTCAAGACAAAAATAACCTTACAATAAATTTATATTTTTCAAATTATTCCTCATTAATATAATATTTTTGTATTTCTTTTCCTTTTCATTTTTTCTAATATACCTTTCTTCTCTTATTTATTTTAATCATATTTTTATTCTCTTTCTCCTATTACTAAGAGTTGATTTTTAATTTATATTGAATAATACATTTTGATATATTTATTTTTTCATGTAAACAATAAGTAATAATAGATACTCAATGTTATTACTTTAGAATAACTATATCCTATATTGATTAGAATTTTTAATTTATATTTTAATTAATTCTTTTATAATAAATATTTTTTAAAAAATAATACTAACTGCAAATCGAATATTTATTGTCTTTTTTCGTAATTTGATACTTAAAAGTAATTTTTGGAAAGATTGGCCAAACACAATGAGATTGCAAAAGGCACTACTCAAATGAATTGGTCAATCACAAACTACTATTTTGCAAAAGTATTTATTCAAAATGTACTTTTGAACAAAAACACTTTTCAAAATAAGCAATTTTTGGCAGTTTGGCCAAACGGGCTCTAAGTCACGATACAAGAGATTTTGTGTAACTTTCTCTATAATTGTTGATACCTTATGGTGGAATATTCGTCAATATAACAAAAGGAAATGGAATGAACGAAAGGTAAAAAAAATCATTACGTATTAAATACAGTTAGCTATCGCAAATAAATTTATCTTATATACGTATTCAATCATTAGGTTTCGAATGCTTAGGGCGTGAACTTTGTGACACACGTTTTTATATATTCGAATATATTTTCTTAAGACAACTTACCATGTTTAATCAGTTGAAGACTCAATTAGAAGTGATTATTGAAGGGTTGCACAAATAGAATCATTCGGTACGTCTGTTTAGATTTTGACCTTGTTAACAAAAATATTAAGAAAATAGACTTCGGCTATAATTTTTGGAACCACTTCTTGCAATTGCATAAACTTTTCATACGGTGATCACTAGAATTTATCACAAAAGCTAGCAATCATCGAAAATTTTCATAGATGATCACCAATACTTGCGATAAAACTTGACGCGTTGCTAGGATTTTTCAGTACTATGGCTGAAAATTCTAACCATTACTATAACTAGCGGTTAAGCAAAGTTTTATGAAAATAGCACGGGCTAGCCAGTTTTCCGGCTGATAATTGAAAAATATCCAGCGTTTGCAAAGTCATTAAAAAATAGCCATTATTTTACTGCAACACGGAAAGTTCCAGCATAATATACTAGAGATTGGTGTACCTGGGTATGAACTTCCAGCATATTATGCTGAAACTCCAACACACAGAAAGTTTCACCATAATATACTGGAGATTGAAATATCTGTGTATGAACTTCCAGCATATTATGCTGGACCAGTATATTATGCTGGAACTCCAGTATATTATGCTTGAATATTTTCGGATTTTGAAAAGTATTTTTTGTTCATATTTATCTTTACATGAAAAATGACTAAATTTTGATTAATTTTGAAACTGTGGCTATTTTTCAATTACCATCTCTAAATCTGGTTATTTTTTAAATTTCACCCCAAAATTTTGGCAATCACGAGGAGCCCAAAACTATGATTGGAGGCTATTTTCTTAAGATTTTTCTAGAAAGATATTGTAAAGAAACACGTATTTTTATTTATTTTAAGAAAAAATAAAAAAGAAATGTTCTATATAACGACCGGAGACGCTAGCTTTCTTCAGTTACAGTGAACGGAGAAATTAACAACGCCGAAGATGACCAGTACCGGACTCTTCAACTTCCTGCGGCCCAAATTGCGTCCTCAGACCACCGATATACAGGCCGCCGCTACGTGGGGTGTTGCCGCCACTACCACCGCCCTCTGGATCGTCCAGGTCCTTTCCTTTTTCACTTGTTTTTCAAGAATTTTGGAATCCGACTTATTCGTATGTACTTCAATTTTGATTTTATGTTTTCCTTGTTTTTTCTTATCTAATTCCATGCCATATAGAATTTTGACAGTCAAATTGTCGGTCACATAATGAATCAGTCGAGTAATTCTCCTTAGATCCTATAAGCAACTAGGTGGGTCAGGGATTTTTAAGTCAGTGGATAAAGAATACCACTGCATCTACTGTAATTTTGATAGAATATCAACTTTTTTTTTTTTTGAAGAAACTATATTCAAATTCGAATTTTTAATTTAGATCATAGGAGCTTATTCAGTTATCATAAAGATTTAACTGAACCTTTGATTGCGACTTAAAAGCTTCGTTTGAGCAGAGAGCCTGAGCTCAGCTCGATAGCCAGGCCTGATATTATGATTATGGAAGCGGAGCATCTCCTGTCAAGCATCTTATACTGATATTTTTAGTTGTCATGGTTTGTGATCCTAATAGTAATTAGGAATCATTGTCTGATCACTATCCGCTTGAATTGAAAATTAGATTAGCATTAAGATTACAAACCATTGTAATTAGATAAAAAATACTTACAACTTACTAATCTGATGATGATGCCCATTTTTGTTCAACATTGTTTCAGCATCCTTTTCTTTTATGATATATTTGAGGCGCTTTGCACTCTTGTTATTTCATTTGCACAACTTGATCGATTTTTTTCTTTCTTGGGATTCTAGATCTGGTTTAGGCATGGTCCATTAGAGCCCCCTATGCATTAATAGTTATGGTCCTCAAGGATGTGAACACGGGGTTCTATTTCTTGAACATGTGTTACTCATAGAAGTTTGAGTTCTGGCATTTGCAGTTTATGGATTGATGTTTATAGCACTAATCTTGTATCTATGTTTCTAAAAGCTATTGCAATTTCTTTCTCGTGTTTTAAAAGTTATACTAACCTCTTTTCCGAAAATTATAAGTCCTTGCATTGTCCTTGTTGTTTAACTTCCGAAATGAACTGAAACCGTCAAACATAGCTCTTAAGAGTTAATGCCATATAGGGAAAGTTGGTATGTTTGACAGGAAAATGTTGGGATTTGAATCCTTCCCGATTTTTTAATGATTAGGTATTCTGGATTGGTTCAGTTATCCAAAATGTGCAATTATTGTTTTGATAAATGTTGTGATGTGGTATCCGTCCAGTTATGCAATACAACATTTGGTGAGCAGGTTAGCTTTGCAGTCCAAAATCTTGTGTGACAACTTTAGGAATCAAGAATCTAATTTGACCATAGGTTACATTAGGTGAATTCGTCCCATTTCCCTATGTCTTGGTGGGTAGAGGTAGTGGTACCTCTACTGGCGGAAGCTAATAGGCTAGCAAATACTTGGAGGATCAATTGAAGTGCGCCAAAACTTGTATGTACCCCATTGTTATCCAAAAAAAAAGCATTTGGTATGCCACGGGGTCAACTTTGCTCTCAAGTATACAGTTGACACTAGTTTATCAAACACACACACACACACACTGTTGTAAATTTCATTGATTCAACTTTTTTTCTTTTGAGCAAACTAAATCATCACCAATGGCACGACCAGGACAGTCGAAATGGCAAAGCAAGGTAGTAAAAGCGGCATATGGATGGTGCTAGAGATCAATTTTCTTCTAATTATTCATCCTCAAATTTATCACTGTATTATCTATGGCCTAGTAGAAGGGTCTTTTCTGGGAAGGCTTAGAGAAGGGGTGGGAGCTTGTTAGGGCGGGTATGGAACAGCAAGTAGGACACAACTATGGGAATGACTGTATTTTAGGTCTTTCCTGTGGGAGTTTCAATTATTGATCTCCTTGCCTCTAAATTAAGATTAGGGATGGATAAGGAATTAATACAGAGGTGCACCAAACGTGGAAATAGGTGAGAAGAATTTTATCCAGAGTTTTTTGCACTCTGAACAATCCATAACTCTTTTTTGTACCCATTTTCCCTACTTTTGCTATCAGCCAAGTGTCAACTTAGTGACTTTGGCCAAAAATAGTCATAATTGCACCCGACCTACTAGTTTAAGAAAATGGGGGGATTCATTTTGTTAGTCACTTCGTTTTGTGTTGCAGGTTTTTTGTCCATTTATTTTCCTGTCCATAGGTTTTCCTTCTGGCTTTTGTGATGACATTAGTTTCATTTTTTTAACTATGAACGTGTTATAAACTTAAAGTTGCATTTTCAGATTATCTTATGTGCAATATATGTGTACTGATGAATGTGGCTGTTTTAAGATATTAGATTGGAGGTTTGGAAATCACGTAATAAGAAGGAAGGTTCCTAAACTTTTGATGAATTCTATGGAATCTGTTGAAGTAACTTTTTCATTTAAATGTTTTGATGTCCTTTAATTGCATATCTCATGTATAAGCTTTAATTAGAGAGTAGAGAGCGAAGCAAGTGCTAATTTAGTCTTTTGGTGTTCTTTTATTTCTTTGCACTTCTGGACTTCCTTTAGGTTGGGCAAGTCCGTTCTTATTAATGTACTGTTTGGATATGTAAACTTGATTTTGTGATGGCATATGTATCTAATGACACCTCTGACCGTGTTACGTTATTTTCATATATAAGCAGCCATGGGACTGGCTGAGGAAGACTTTTGTTGAGAAACCAGAAGAAGTGAAGTGAACAAAAATGCTGAAGAAGCTGGTTGAGCAGGATTAAGTTTAATAATGTATCTCATTTCTCGTGGTTCTTGTTAGTGCAATAAATCATGAAAGTTTAAGTTAGCTAATGGTCTCTCTTCATACATCACATGTTCACATTTTCATTGTTAGTAACAGTGATGCTTGATGTTGTGTACTATGAATATTGAAGAACATTGCATCAATGATTTGGTCAATGCAGACAATAGTTGAACGGGCTTTGTGAGATACAGTTTGTGCTGCCTGATTAACGTAGAAATTAAATGACACCATGTAGCCACTCTAAAGGGCTGTTATTAGTAATTAGACAATGCGCCCTGAATTTTAGTTTTTCGGGACAAAAATATCATAATTTGTCCTGCAGTTAAAAATTTTCATTTAAATTTTATTACAAAGTAAGTACTCGCTAATCTCTAAATGGCTGTCAGTGCACTTGCCCCTGATTAACTTTTGCTTCAACATTCTTGGCCTTTTTTAAGCTTTAGCCGTCGGAACCTAAGATGTGTCGGTGTTGAAGACTTACCAGCAGAAGAGGTTTTAATGAATTACAAAGTTATACGCCAATTAAGAACTAGTTTAACGCTGTATTTAACACAACAACAAACCCTGTGGATTCCTGCGGATGGAGTATGGGGAGGATGGAGAGGGTAGGCTGTATGCATATTTTACCCTTACCATGGAGGGTAGGCTGTATGCATACCTTACCTTACCCTGGAGGGCAAAGAGATTATTTCCGTTAGATCCTCGGCTAAGAGAAGATGAACAGAACAGTGACAACACGCAATAATAATAGCAAGATATTAAGAAAATCGAAGCGAATCAACAGTAGGAAGTGACAACAATCTAAGAATAAAAATATATCATACTAAAACTAAAACTATCGGTACGGGAAAGGAAAAAATACAACACTCTACTATCTAGTAACCATTTACTCTAATTCTTTACCTCTGCACCCTGTTATGTCTTTGGTAAGCTCCAGTTGTGCCATATCCTACTTAATCACCTCTTCTCAATACTTCTTTGGTCTGTATCTATCTCTCCTCATATCTACCAAAGCCAACCTCTCACTGTCTCACACCTCCTATGGGGCCTCTGTGCTTCTCTTCTTCATATGTCTGAACCATCTTAGCCTCGCCTCCTCTTTACAGTGTGTTTAAATGATATAGAATATTTTTCATGAAAATATTTTATTTAGAAACTATGTTCAGTATTTGGCTGAGCATTAAGCTAGTTAACTTATTCTGATAATCGAATGTGAGGGAAGAAGGCCTATGGTTGTGTTTTGTTGATAAATAAGCATGAAGGCTAACAATATTGTTTTTATGTTAGTTGACATATGTTGGTGTATTTTTATGTGATATTTAAATATTAAAATTATACTATGCCTTGAAAAATTATTAATTTTCATTACCTCATGATCTTGAGAAGTGGTCATAACTCCCTTTTAACCCACTACTCCGTGATACAGAAAATGATCATAACTCTTTTGTAACTACTCTTTAACGTTCTACTACTAATTACACACCAATCATTCGGTACTTCATATTCTCCATGATCTCAGAATTTATTACCCCATTTTCTTCTAATTTAATCCAACTAAGAATTCTTACACCAATAAATATGAGTTTTTCTTTAATAATGTGGTATGTGAAAAAAATATTATAGAGTGCATGAAAAAGTAAGGTTAAAATAAAAAAGAGAGTTTTACTTTATTAGGAAGGTGTTTCATGGACCTTTTGGCTCAACAACTTATCCAAGGTTCGTTTGAATCATACGACGTGGGTAGACAAGTTAAAAAAGACTACTGGTGGATTAGTAAAATTTTCATTGCAGTGTGCTTGAATCTCTTTAAAGAGAGCGAAATATCCACGTGATATCCGCATCTCAACCTTAAGATATATTATTTTCTCTTTTTTATTTTTCAACCGTAATTATTCACCAACAACATAATTGGAATGATCTAGTGATTACACGATAAGAGTAACAATTCTGAGAATCTAAGTTCGAAGATATTTGAATTTCATTTACTACCTTAGTGTAAGCATATATTTCCAATCTTAGTTAGCAAAATTACTTGATATATATGCTCGTAACACAAATGGTTAGGTAAATTAGTCGAAATGAGTGTAATTTAGTCTTAAAAAAAATGCTACTACTAAATACTAATACAGTAACTAAAGTGAAAGAGACATCTGTGGTAAATTTAACTACAGGTCGCTGGACGAATAATCGCCCTAGTTAAAAAAGCTTTTTTCCCTAATGTCTACGTCTCTTTTTCATATGTGACCAAATTGTGCAGACAAATAGCTTGGACTAGGCCACTGAACGTTTTGTGGAATTTGAAGAATAGGACTTTGTATATACACACACTATGAGGATTTTTTTTATTTTTTTTATTTTTTTTTGCAAATCTACTTTTTTCTTTCAATGATTTTGATAGAGTTAATCTTTCTAATAAATATTGTGAACTATAAACCTTAAACATTCTTGGAAGTTGGTGTTTTTCTAAATTAAAAGTTTTTATCTTGGGAAAAGGGTTTACCCGGTGCACTTTTTTTTGTTGAAGATTTAATAAAATGACAATGATGTGTCCCCAACTCCTTTCTGGAGATTGACTTATAAACAACAGAATAAAAATAAATATTTTAAACATAATGTAAAGTACAACCCCCACCCCACCCCTATAATAAACCAATTTTTACAATTGTAGATGGCTGGGTGTTGCATATTTTTTTAGTCCCTCCGGTCCACTTTAATTGAATTTTTAATTGTTTTTACGCATATTAACAAACCTAATTTTTAGCATTAATTAACAATAAAATTGACTAGATTAACCTTAATTTGTTCATTGAAAATACAATAGATACTCCTAGGCTCTTTACTCCAAGGACAACTTTGAAAAAAAAAAAAGTTAATTCCTTCTTGGTATTTAAAAAATCAAGTATTGTGGTCCACAAAAAATGACCGATTTGGGATTATTAAATAACCGATTATGAATTAAGGGCAAGATTGTAATTTTACTTGAAACTACACCTTAAAAAAGAAGAAAATAATCACTTTTTCACCTTAACCAGTCTTTTGGTAGGATGCATTAGATAAAACAATACATGCATTAACTTTTGGTATTATTAATCTATTGTTTGGTACACTTTTTCAACATATGTATAATGTATTACTAATGCAAGTATTGGTTATACAACTTATTTGGTATTAGCAGTACCAAAGCTATTAATGCATACATTAGCATGGTTAAAGACAAAATTATCCTTAAAGTCCCTTAAAGCTAAAGTGATGGGTTTAAAGTATCTTAGATTTATGTTTTGATGATCTAACAAACTTATTGTTAAGAATGAGATAAAGGACCCGATGTACACTTGGTATATATCCCTATCAACGAACTCAAGCAAATGTGTGTTGTATGACTTCAGACAGAAAAGAATCAACTCAGGGACCTGATCCCTTTGAGTTTCCCTGAAAGCAGTACGAAGTCAACTCTATAGCTGAAAAGTGACTGCCTGCACTATACATGCTACAGTGCAGAAACAGTGCAGCAGTCACTTCCCATTGGGAAGGACTTTTTACCAATTAAGTGTTTACATCATCCAAAGGATATTAACAAGAAGCATTATAACAAAACATCACTTGAACACTTGTGAAATAACTCAAGCACTCAAGATCTGATAATCAAGCATTGAAGTCACAAGTGCATCAAGAACAAAGTACAACACTACTACGGACCAGTTCCTACAACAAGTCTTTTGTGTGTCCTTAGTTGAGTTGTATCTTTGTATTAGTTTTTCATTGTAATTCCTACTTTGCTTATTTAGAAGCTTTAACTAGGAACCTCCAAAAATCATAAACCCCTAGAGATTGTGTCGTGACTAGAGTTAGTCATGAGTTGAAGTCTTTGTAATAGGTGTATTACAAAGTGGCTTGTAATAGGTGTATTACAAGTTAGTGGAGAATTAAGAGTTTAATTCCTAAGTTACAATAGATTGTAATCTAAAGATTGCTCAAGTAGTGAAATTGAAATCCTACAAGTGTAGGTCATGGTTTTTTATCCCCTTGAGCAGAGATTTTTCCACGTAAAATTTCCTGTGTCATTTACTTACTGGTTCATTAGCTATTTCTGTGGGAACTATTTCATTAGCTAAGTGTAGCTATGACTGCTCCACCAAACTTCGAGGAAGGACAATCAACCTATAGACCCCCGAGATTCAATGGCCAATACTATGGCTGGTGGAAAACTCGAATGCATGACTTCATAATGGCAGAAGTCTCCGAGTTATGGGATGTTATTTGTGATGGTCCATACGTCCCAATAAAGAAGGTAAGAGAACCTGCTGTAATGGTGCCAAAAACGAGGAAATAGTACAATGATGCCGACAGAAAAGCTGTAGAAAAGAGCTTTCACGCCAAAAAGATTTTAGTGTGTGGCATAGGACCTGATGAATATAATAGGATCTCAGCCCGTCAATCCGCCAAGGAGATATGGGAAGCTCTACAAATGGCACGTGAGGGAATCACTCAAGTAAAGCAGTCCAAGACCGACATGCTCACCACTGAGTATGAGCTCTTTAAAATGAAGCATAATGAATCCATTCAAGACATGCATACTCGATTCACTTCCATTATAAATGAGCTACACTCTCTTGGAGAAATCATTCCTAGGAACAAGCTCGTGAGAAAAGTTCTTAGCGTTTTACCCAGCTCCTGGGAGAGTAAGGTGAACGTTATTACTGAAGCCAATGATCTGCAAATACTGACTATGGATGAGCTGGTTGGAAATCCGAAGACCTATGAGATGAAGAAAAAGAAGGACAGTGAAAGAAGAGAACCAAAGAAAGAGAAGAACCTGGTACTCAAAGCTAAAAACAATGATTCGAGTTTGGAGGATAGCGATATGACATACCTTACCAGAAGGTTTCAGAAAATGGTTCGAAGGAATGGAGGTATACCAAAGAGAGGTAGTTCCAGCAAACCAAAGAATTATGACCTTTGTCATAAGTGTGGAAAGTCAGGGCATTTCATCAAGGAATGTCCTCTTCTGAAGCAAGAACATTTCAAGCACAACTCTGATAAAGCAGCCAAGAGGAACCCGGTTCCTGACAAACGCTTCAAAAGAAAAAACGCAGCTGACAATGTTGTGAAGCAAGCTCTTACATCATGGGGAGACTCCTCCACTGAGTCTGAAGAAGAAAATGATGCAGATGATAGCTCCATGTTGGCAATTGAAAGTGAAGCAAATGAATATGATTCAATATTTGCCTTGATGGCTCAGTCAGACGATGATGAAGACGATTACAATGATGAGGTCAATTTAGGGATGTTCAGAGAAATCTGAAATCCTATTCTCCTAAAAAACTCATGTCATTAACTAATGTATTGATTGATGCATATCATAGTCTGGTGAGTGAAAAGGATGCCTTAACCATAGAGTTAGAAGATGCTGAGCAGACTAGAGATGACTTGGTTGTTTGTGTAGTTGACCTGAAGGAAACCATAGAAAATCTGAAAAATGAAAAGGAGGTTCTAACAGAAAAAATTGCTAGTGTAGAACATGAAAGAGATGATTTGATGGTAGTTGTAGTTGACTTGAAAGAAACCACTGAGAACCTTAGTAAAGAAAATAATGCCTTACTGGAGAAAGTTGCTATCACTGAGCAAGAAAGAGATGATCTCCTGGTGGTGATTGCAGACCTAGAGGAAACAATTGAGGAACTTAAAGCAAACTCTAGGCCTGGAAATTCTGAAAAGGGAAAGGAAATTGCTAGTGAGGCACATATTAAACTTGAAAACTAGCTTATGTGCTGAGCTTGAGAAAAATAGGCAGCTTCAAGCAGAATTGGAAAAAGTAAAAAATGATCTTGAGAAATCTCTTAAGTGGACCTGGTCCTCAGATGCTATTACTGCCATGTATTTTAACAATGGTGGAAAGAGGCAGGGAATAGGGTTCCAAAGGAAGAAAGTTCCCTATAACCCTCATAGCAAGTACGCCACTATACCTGATAACTGGCTTTGTACCCACTGTGGGAACAATGGGCATTTCAAGGAAAATTGCCAAGCCAGAGTCTAGTCTGTTCAGAAAAATAAAGTTTTTGCTGAAAAAGTAACTACTAGAAGAGGACCAAGTACCACTCACAAAAAACGCATGTTGCCTGCATGGACTAGAAGAGCTCTCATTCATCCTTTTTCTCATTCCAAGGGACCCAAACTTGTTTGGGTTCCTAAATCTAACCCTTGAATTCCGTGTGCAAGGAACAGTGAGAGGAAGCAATCAATAATGGATCATGGACAGTGGATGCTCTAAGCACATGACTGGGAATACCATGGACTTCCTTTCACTGAAAGCCCTGCAAGGAGGGAATGTATCCTTTGGAAATGGGAAAAAAGGGTACATTCTTGGTGTTGGAAAATTTGGAAAGTCTCTCTCACACTCAATCGAGAACGTGTATTATGTCAATGGTTTGAAGCACAATCTCTTGAGTGTTTCTCAAATTTGTGATAAGGGAAACAAAGTGGAGTTTTTGTCAAAGATATACACAGTTACTAATCTGGTAACTGGTGAAGTGGTACTTGTGGCCAAACGATACAAGAACATCTACGTTGCTGATTTCGAATCCCTACAAAGTGGTGACATGAGCTGCCTGAAAGCTGTTGATGATGATGCCGAGTTGTGGCACAGAAGGCTGGGACATGCTAGCTTCTCTCTTCTGAACAAGCTGATATAGAAGGACTTGGTTCGTGGCTTGCCAAATTCAAAGTTCAAAGAGAATAAAGTATGTGATGCATGTGCTAGAGAGAAGCATGAGAAATCTTCATTCAAGCCAAAGAAGGATGATAGCACATCAAAGCCACTTGAACTACTTCATATGGATCTATGTGGCCCTATGAGAGTGCCAAGCAGGGGAGGAAAAATATACATTTTTATGATAGTGGATGACTACTCAAGATTCACTTGGACGTTGTTTCTCAGAACAAAGGATGAGACCTTCGAAGTATTTGTAGCCTTTGTAAAGAAAATTCAAGTGAAGATGGAATCAAAAGTGGCTTGCATCAGATCCGATCATGGAACAGAATTTGACAATGCCAAGTTTGATGAATTCTGCAGTAAAAATGGCATCACCTACAACTTCTCAGCTCCAAGAACTCCACAACAAAATGGAGTTGTAGAAAGGAAGAACAGAACCCTTGAAGATATGACCAGAACAATGCTTATTGACAGTGGGATAGCCAAAAACTTCTGGGCAGAAGCCATAAATACTGCCTGCTACTTGGTGAACATGTGCATGATCAGATCCTTCTTGAACAAAACTCCCTATGAGCTGCTAAATGGAAGGAAGCCCAAACTGACTCACTTAAGAACGTTCGGGGTGCAAGTGTTATGTTCTGAACCATGGAAAGGATCTGCTTGGAAAATTTGATGCCAAAAGCGATGAAGGAATTTTTCTGGGGTATTCTTCTCAAAGCAAAGCTTACAAAGTTTAAAATAAAAGGACTCAGTGTGTGTGGAAGAAAGTGTTCATGTAATCTTTAATGAGTCCCCTTCATCTAGTGAGAAAAGCAACAAGGATGATCAAGACAGTGAGCCACAGCTGGTTCCAGGAGAAATCATTGATATGGCAAATGGAAAGGCAGATATGATAAGTCAAGTGAAGAAGACAAATGAAGACAATGCAACCTCCTCTACTCCAACTCAAGAGGAACCAGGTACCCAAATCACAACCACTGAAGCTGAAGAAAGAGTGGTTGATGCAGTTCAAAGTACTCCACAGGTAGCAGAAAGAAGAATGCAAGGGAACTAGTCAGGATTACCTAGTTCCTCCACTAATGATATTCAAGTGCCAAACTGGAAACACAAAAGCTCCCATCATCTCGATAATATAATCACCCCCCTTGATTCTGGAGTCCAAACTAGATCAAAAGCAAGAAATTCACTTGCCTTCTCAGCCTTCCTCTCCTAAATAGAACCCAAAAATGTTAAGGAAGCCTTGAAGGATGCAGACTGGATCGCAGCTATGCAAGAAGAGCTGCAACAATTTGAAAGGAACAAAGTACGGCACCTGGTACCTAGACCCTCAGATATAACCATCACAGGGACCAGGTGGGTGTTCAGAAACAAGCTTGATGAGCATGGAAACACTACAAGGAACAAGGCAATGCTAGTTGTTCAAGGCTACAATCAGGAGGAAGGGATTGATTATGATGAGACATTCACTCCAGTTGCTCGTATGGAAGCCATCAGAATTCTCATTGCCTTTGCATCACATATGGAATTCACCTTGTTCCAAATGAATGTCAAAAGTGCATTTCTGAATGGTTTTCTCAAGGAAGATGTCACGACCCAAATTCCAACTAGTCGTGATGGCACCTAACCCAACCCGCTAGGTAAGCCAACTTTCGATTATCCAATTTCAATAACAATTATTAAAGTAATTTAAGTGAATAAACATTTTAATCTTATACATCGCCCAAGAACTGGTAGTACAAACCATGAGCTTCTAAGAATAGAGTTTACAAAGAGGAAATGAAATAAATATATAGTCTGTTTAAATAATACATAAACAGAGCTTATATAAATCTAAGGCTACCCTGAACAAAAGGCAGCTACAACCGGTACGCAGGTACATCTCCAAGTCCCGCAACCATCGAGCACAGCAACAACAACAGCCAACATCTGCACGAAATGTGCAGAAGTGTAGTATCAGTACAACCGACCCCATGTACTAAGTAAGTAACAAACCTAGCCGTAGGTTGAAAGTAGTGGCGAGTCATAAACGACATAACGGAGCTATGAAAACTTTTAGAACTGGATTCCGACCTCGATATCAAAAGGTCAACCCCCCTCCCCCCCGGTCAAACTTTCCAAAAATTTAACTTTCGGCAATTCAAGCCAAATTTCACTACGGACCTCCAAATAATTTTCCGGACACGCTCCTAAATCCAAAATCACCATACGGAGCTATTGAAATCATCAGAATTAAATTCCGAGGTCGTTTACACATAAGTCGACATCCGGTCACTATTTTAACTTAAGCTTTAAAACTTGAAACTAAGTGTTCCAATTCATTCCAAAACCTCACCGGACCCGAACCATTCACACAACAATTGCAAAGTACAATTTGAGCAGTAAAGGGGGAAGTATGGTTGTAATACTCAAAACGATCGGCCGGGTCATTATATTCTCCCCCACTTAAACATACGTTCGTCCTCGAACGTGCCAAGAGTTGTTTCCAAGCCATAAAATCATTGTTCCATCTTACCACACACGTACCCGGGGGTGAACCCACGTCACCCTATCCCGCATAGACTTGACTATATAATGCAACTGAAAATCATTAATTTAACCTTAGCCCATAAACCTTGGGGTTTAATTTCCAACCTTTAAAATTTCTTTCAAGACACGAATCTTACATTTACACTCTGTATAAGTCCGAATAAGCTGCATCGAGCTATAACTATAACCACAGATATAATCACCCAGCATATTACACAACTCGCATGCTCGTAGCACCATTCTCAATCACAGTAATTACTCCAAACCAACCAAGTACCAGTATAAAACCTCATATCAAGCCAAACCTCGTTCCAAAACCTTCATATACTGCCAATGATGAAAGAAACAATCAAAAACTCATAACCCTTCATCAGATCAACTAGCCATGGAGCTCTCTCGCCCAACCAAAACCATAACCCTCTTGAATATACCATAATCAAGCCTGATAGTACCTATTCTAGGTCCAATGACCTCATATTATTAAACACAACTATTCCACAGACATACCGCACCAATATAACTCGGAGCCACAACTCGCGCCATCCGTGCACTAATATGTAACATTCAAATGTACCCAGTCATGGAAAATGACTCAAATGAGAGAACTGCCCCGCCATATTAACAAGTACCGCCACAACGAAATGCTGGAAATTCATCATACACTGTAGAACCATTACTCGATTCTAACACAAGGTTCATACCTTAACATAACTCTGCTGCAATGCGTGACCCCATCCAAACGTTAGTCCATATTATCTACCTCGAGTCACCCTGCTAAAAAATCAATAACCACGCGCAATCTGACATCAAGTACTCAAAGTGCATTACCATAACCATGTAGAAGCAAATGACGCAATGCCACACAAATCCGAAAGAACACAATCCATACGCAGTCAATCATGCAATACCCAAATACTCATCACGCTCAACTTCCACTATAAAGCTCAAATAGAACCGCACCATTTGTGTACATAACCAATGAATCACAACTCCACGTAGCATAAAGAAGTAACTCACAGATCATTTGAGAACACGAATAAGTTCAACATCAACCAAATGACACATCCCTCAATAATAACAGTATGGAGCCAACAATTCCAGCTCGGTGTAGAATACACATCTTAACTGGGCCTACCTATGGACCCCCAAATCAACTCGGGTTACCCACAAATAGATAAAAAATTCTTCCAAAAATCCATAATGACTGAATCATAACACATTCTATCATATGGCTAGCTCCGGCCATAACTTCACAGTCCACAACCATGAAATAATCC
>AWOL01S0024048.1:0-30072 GCA_000715115.1 Nicotiana otophora
ATAGCCAACGACTATTTTGGCAGACCAAATGGCTAGTTTTTAAATGGCCAAACGGTCAATTTTGTTTTTAAAAAAAATTATCCGTTGGGCCCGGATAGGACCGTTTAGTACCGCTTGAACCGGCCCACTTCTCAGTCGGTCCAAGTCTCGCGGGCCTCGCCTATGAGACCGGCCCACCACCCCACGGTCCCGGTCCTATCCGGTTAGGACCGTTTAGGCCCACCGCCCATGTGGGCTTGCGGTCCTGGGCCGGTCCCGGTCCTAACCGGCCCACATGCCACCCATACTTACCATACTCAAGATCGCTAAGAAATGTAAGAACACAGGAGAATTGCCAAAGGAAGTTTTTGTATTAGAGAGAAGTTGATTGTTTTGCTTGATGAGTTACAAATAAATAGTCCCCTTTATATACTAGTCTCCTAGTGGCTAGTGAGTAAATAATAATTATTACATAAGGCCCTCATTATTTACAAGTCACTTCTCTAGAATTTTCTACATAGCTAGAATCTTCTAAGTATTTTCCTAGCAATTTCATAGGGTTCTAAGGTCTTCCACGAGAAATCTTCATAGTTCTCTAGAATCTTCCCACATGTGCTAGTCTATTTCATATGTAAGCTTTCCATATGGCAAAAATATTTGCCAAATACCACCTACGTGGTATGATGATGTGGCGGACCATGACATTATACTTTGAAATATTCAACTCCATGAATTTTTCATGCAGACTGCACATTTAAAGTTGTAAGAAATATTTCGAATTCTAGCATATTACACTCAAGATTTTTTAATTTTAGCTAGGAGTATTTTGGTTTAAATTTTATTTTCGTATCAAAAAGCAGCTAAAGTAGCTATTTGTTTTTTAAAATTTCATAAAGTAGCTATACTTTTTTATATATAATTCCGTCAAATTGAAGTAAGTTCTTCTTCCTTCGATCTATGACTGAAAATCCTACTAAATTCAATCAAAATCTTCGCCAAATTGCCCAATAATTTAAATATAAGCTCCTTAAAGTATTTTCAATTATTTGTCACAACACCTAATCAAAACCGAATCCAATTTTGAAAATCTGAACTTGAAGCTTTGAAGCTTCCCCACTTGTGAGATTTCACTGAATTTGTTGTTGTTGTTATTATTGTTAAGCTTTGGAGGTGAGTTTAATTGCGGACAACTCTTCTTAAAATTTTCATACTCTAAATCAATGGGTAAACAAAATGGAGTTCAAAATTTCTCGATTCGCAAAGGTTTAGCTCAGCTTAAGATCATGTTTGTGTTCGTATTTCCCTTACCCAAGTAGGTTCAATATTAAAATCTCTATTTAAAAATTATTGTAGTTGGTATATAAGCAACACAAATTCAACAGTATAGAACTTCAAACTTCTCATTCCAAACCCATCAATCAGAGGCTAAAACATACAATTTCGCATATAATTTGAGCACAAGTCTGTTGCTACATAAAACTTACATACAATTATATTATTATATATATTTTGTATGTTATGTGTATGTACTGTATGTCTAGTGATACATTAAATATAGAAATGATATACACCCGACATACATAATACATACAACTTATTTATATATTATTGTTCTTCTTTTTTTTCGAGATTCAATCTGAAAATCCAACCTAAAAAAACTTTAATATTCATCAAACCCCTCTCAAAATTGAGATATAAACTCTAAAAGATATTCTTAATCATTTGTAATAACACCCTATTCAAACAAATAACAATTTTACGAAACTCATTTTTCGAATTCAAAACTTTAAAGCTTTTTAATAGCGGTCAACGAAGCTTTTAACGGAGTTTACAGCTTTGTAATAGTTTCTTACAATTATATTTTTAAAATAGGGGAATTGTGATCACTTAATAATTTCACTGAAGTTAATTAAGTTCGAATAAGCTAATTTCGTTATTGCAAAAGATCACATTGACTTGATTAGGAAGTTAAGTTCAATGAAAAGTGTATTATAATAAAATAAAATTGCTGCCAAGTTTAATTGGTAATTGTTTATTTGTAAAACGGTACAGTTGAATTTATAGTGTGGTTTATAGACAAGCGAATCAATTCAATCTCAAAATGATAAATAAATTAAATGAGATGCTAGATTTAACGTTGAAATCGAGATAAAATAGTAGATTACTTGGTTCGGGGAGCAAGGCTTCCGAAGGCAGCAATAAGAATAACGTTAGACAAAAAATAAATATTATTTGTAGCGACCCGACCGGTCATTTTGAGAATTAACGTCTCGTTCGGCGGCATAAGGTCTCGAGCACCTTCATATTATGTGTTATGGCATGTGTGTGCGGTCGAGTTCGGGTTTCAGATGATTCGGGATCAATTTAGAAGAGGGATTCTTGTTTTAGAAGCTTAAGCAGTGAGAGTTGATCGGAGTCTTGACTTTTGTGTAACTCCGAAATGGCGTTTTGATGATTCCAATAGTTTCGTATGATGATTTTGGACTTAGGTATGCGTCCGGATTTGGATTTGAAAGTCCGTAGGGTAATTTGATACATTTTGGCAAAAAATGAAAAATTGAAGTTTTAGACGGTTGAGAAGTTTGACCGAGAGTTAATTTTGGTGATATCGGGGTCGGAATGCAATTTTGAGAGTTGAGTTAGCTCCATTATGTCATTTAGAAATTGCATGCAAAATTTGGCGTCATTCCAAGTTGATTTGATATGTTTCGGCGCGAGTTGTAGGAGTTAGAAGATTTGAAAATTTATAAGTTTGATTCGTGGTGTAATTTATAGTTTCGACATTGTTTGATGTGATTTGAGGCTTCGAGCAGGTTCGTATTATGTTATGGAACTTGTTGGCATGTTTCGACAGGGTCTCGGGGGCCCCGGGTGCGTTTCGGATGGGCCAAGGGACATTTTCTTATGTTTTGGAATGTTGAAGTTCTGGTGTCTGATAACCTCCTTCGCGATCGCGTAGTGTAGTTGTTGACTTGCCATATTTGCTTCTTCGCGTTTGCATGGTCAGTCCGTGATCGCGTGCATGTGAGTGGCTTCCTTTTCGCGTTCGCATTTGGCCTTCCGCGTTCGCGTAGTACCTTTTCGTGGGGCAGTATTCTTTTCTTCTTCGCGATTGCAAGGAGCCGTTCACGATCACGTAGTGCATTTTTGGGGCAGTCATTGTGTCTTCTTCGCGATCGCATGTATGTTTCCGCGATCGCGATGTGCAAACACCTAGGCAGCAGAATATATTTTCCCAATCGAGGGTTTGGCTATTTTTATCATATCTTGAGTTGTAGACCTCGGATTTGAGCGATGTTTCGTGGATTTTTCAAGCAATTCATTGGGGTAAGTATTTCACCCGAAATTTATTATATTCCATAATTCTATCTTTATTTTTATCTTATAATTAGTGTTTTGAGTTGAGCAAAATGAGAATTTTTGAAGAAATCTTTCAAAATGTAAAATGAGGATTTGAAGGACGAATTAATATCAGAATTTAGTAATTCTTGTATAGTTGGACTCGTTATCGAATGTGTGTTCGAATTTTATAATTTTTGTCAGGTTCTGAGACACTGACCCGGGGGGCTGATTTTTGGTTGACTTTTAGTTCTTGTTAAAGATTGAAACTTTATTATCCAGAATTATTTCCTATGAGTTTTATTTATGATTTGAAGTTCTTTTGGATAGATTTGAGGTAAGTATCTTACCTAACTTTGTGTGGGGGAAACTACCACTTAGGATTTGAGTCATTTATACTAATTGGTCATGTGAAGGCCGTGTACGCGAGGTGACGAGTACGTGCTCGGACTTATTTATGGAAATTTGACCGTTTAGTGCTCTTAAGTTCTTATGTCCATTAAATACGAAGTTGTTTTGTCATGTTAAATTTTGTATTTACTGAATTCACCCTTACGTGTCTTATTTGGAATTTATTGCTTCATCTTTTACCCTTATTGCCGATTAAACTCTTATGTGCCGTAACTGAAGTTGTTACCTCTTCTATTGCCACGCTATCCTTCCCAAATTGCTTATACTTAATTGAAGTTATTATTATCTTTTCAGTAAATTGTCTATCCTTAATTAAAGTTATTATTATCTTTTCCATAATCACTTATCCTTAATTGAATTTGTTATATCTTTTCCAAAATTGCTCAACTGAAATGAAGTTTTGTTACCCCTTATCGTTGATGATTTATCCTTATTTGGAAATATTGATTCATATTATCTCTCTTATCATCGAATTGTACTTTTGCAGAATCATTGCTACACATTATCTCTTCCTTGTTAAGCTATTCTTATAGAGACTATTATTCCCTGTTGTGTCCTTCTTTGTGAGCTCGTTCTCCCGTCTCCTTGTGTTCTATAATTCCTGAGTTGATTTACTTGTCGTATTCTCGTGATATTGTCATTGTTGTTGTTGTTGTTATTGTTATTGTTGTTGTTGTTGTTGTTGTTGTTGTTGTTGTTGTTGTTGTATTCAGTGTTGTTGAGCCGAGCGCTATGTGTGGTTGTGATGTTGAAACTGTTTTGAGGAAATGTTGTAGCATGTGGGCACATATTGAGAAAGTTATTTATTTGAGTTGTTATGCTTTGACACACTTGTTGTTGTTGATAGAATTGTTATGTGTTTGTATGAGGTTTCTGTCGTGCGGTTGTTATTGTGTTTGCACGAGGTTTCTGCTGTGCGGTTGTTATTATATTTGCACAAGGTTTCTGTCATGTTGTTATTATTATTGATACGTATGCGGTGGTATAAGGTCTGGGTATTGAAACGCATGCGGTGAGATAAGGTGGGCTTGAAACGCGTGGCTAGTAGGTGAACTACTAGAAGCCATGCGGTGTGATAAGGTGGGCTAAAGCGCGGGATGCTATTTCGGAAAGATAATTTTCAAAACTAAATATAAACCCTCTCGCGATGATATAAAGAAAACTTGTGATTCATTTTATGATTTGAGACTACGAGGCAGTACCTCGGTAGGGCCCCTGTTGTTATTTCCCCATTCTTTTGTACTCGTCTTTGATTGTTGTTGTTTTTAGCGTACTTTTAATTGTCTTCCTCCGCATTTCAATATTTGCTTAGTTCTATGTAGTCAATCTTGTTGTGCTTGTCGTTGCGTTCACTTCATTGTTGTCTTATTTACACTGTATATTTCGTGATGATCGTTGCTTATGAGTCATTCATTGTCTCTACTCTTATTTGTTGACTTAAATTGTGGTAGAACACTTGCACAAGCATACACGTAATTAAATCACCCATATCGGTTTTAGAAGATGAATCCTTGCGTTATTGTCCATTATACGTACTCTTGTCTACATGCCTTATGTGTGAGGATTATTCTATAGGAACGTGAGTCGTCCGTGCGGTTATAAGTTGTAATGTGGGCACAAAATGCCAAGTGATTTTGTGAACTATGATTATGAGGTTTGGTACTTTGTGAAAATGCTTGAACAGATCTGGTGTGAAAGCAATTGTTCTTATTGAGTTGTTGCTGGTTTTCTCTTTATTTGGTTTCACCGAACTTAGACCGTGTTCAGCCTACTCTACGGCATTATTACCTGATTGTTTCCTGTTAAATATTGGTGTTACTAGTGTATCATTGCAAGTATTGTTTTGTATTCGCTATCATGCTTAGCTTTACATTAATATTGTTTATGTGTTAGTTTACCTTCACGCTTGTTCAGGTTGTTGAGACTGGTAGGTATCTTGACTGTCCCTTGTCATTACTCCACCGAAGTTAGTCTTGATTCTTACTGGGTACTGCTTTGATATACTCATACTACGCCTTTGCACATTTTTGTGTAGATCCAGGTGCCATGGTTATTGTTGATTATTAGCTAGGTGGTCGAGCACTGCTGTGGAGACTCAAGATAAACCTGTCACCGCGTTCGCAGGCCTCGAAGTTACCTTCTGTTATTGTATTTGTACTATTTAATTATATTCCGAACCGTTGTATTTAGGGACTTTCAAGTAAACTCAATAGAGCATATGACTTGTACTACTGGTTTTGGGATTGTAAATTATGTATAAAGATTTCTGACAAGGTGGGTTGCTCTGATGGTAAGCACCCTCCACTTCCAACCAAGAGGTTGTGAGTTCGAGTCACCCCAAGAGCAAGGTGGGGAGTTCTTGGAGGGAAGGATGCCGAGGGTCATTTGGAAACAGCCTCTCTACCCCAGGGTAGGGGTAAGGTCTGCGTACACACTACCCTCCCCAGACCCCACTAGTGGGATTATACTGGGTTGTTGTTGTTGTTGTATTTATCAGTTGATGGTTGAATTCCTCGATTTATTTCGTAAGTATTAGGTTTACCTAGTCTTAGAGACTAGGTGCCATCACGACATCCTACGGAGAAAAATTAGGGTCGTGACATTATTCGGCTTGGAATTGTGTGTAACATAAGTTTGTCAGAATTTTCGTGTCCTACAATGGTTTTTGAAGCACTATTTATAGCTATACCTAGGGAATAAGGTCATATGAACAAGCCCCTCTTAAAAGAAAATAATAGGGGTCATTGTGAATATATAATGGTAGGCCATGAATGCCAAAATTCTCTGCAACAACTGTGTTGTTTAATACTGAGGAATATTCTTTATTAAATATCATCTGGTGACAAACATTCATTCGCTTCCGTTGATTGTGTTCCCTTCGGGATCTTTACGGTGCCAACTAAAGTTGTTGTCCTTGGGCCTAGTTTCTACTCGCTTCATCCTTTATGTTCCACGTGTCACGCTATCATACGAACATTTAATATAAATCGATTTTACCCTATATAGATAGCCCCCTTGCTTGAAGATGGTGAAGATTCCTTTCTTGGCGGAAAATTTTCTGAACCCTTCTGAAAAGTTTTTGACGCTTGATAAGATGCACGTCTCCTCGCATTTAATACCCCAAACACGTGTTACTCCACAATTTAGCAATATTTTCGCCGGTTCTCGAGGTAATTATGGCCACAATTTAGCCGCCTATTCCTTTACTTATACTCCTCATTCTTCTTCTTTTACACTTGACAGTTTCACAAACTCTCTCAACTTCTTTACTTTTAATTTCCTACTGCATTTATCTCCCTTTGATCTTCTTCTAAAAAACCCTTATCACCTTCTTATCATTATGGCTTATTATGATAACTCTTCCAAGAACTCTGGTCTTCTCTTCGGTAGTGGACCGAAGAGAAGTAAAGACAAAAAGGTTGATGTTGATATTGATCATGCTGATCCTCCCACGCTGAGCACCATCATCCCCAAATATCTCAACATAGACAAGGACTTCGAAGAAAAGTTCCCTACTTCAAACCCTCACACTTGGGATGTTGGTAAATTCCCTTCTTCTATTCGCCCTTCCAGCATTCCTATAGTGAATGAGGACTGTGATTGCCACGATCTAAACATCATTGCTCCTGATCTGGTGGAGCTAGTAACCTTCACTAAGAAGGGTTTCACGTACGTTTACACATACCTTTTCACTTTAGGTGTATTTTCTTTGAGTGGGGGACTTGACCCCGTGATTTTGGAGTTGTGCCACTGGTACCAGGTTTGTTTGGCACAGGTGGGCCCTTCGGTATGGTGAACGGTGGTCTGTCTGCGGTGGTTGTGCCATGATACGAAGGAGGACCTCACCTTGGCTCATATGATGAACCTCTACTCCCTCAAGATTTTTCGTAGGGAGTAATAAATTTCAGCAAACGTGGACACCATGCTTTTCTCATCAGCATGGATGACGACAATGATTGTGGGTAGATAGAGCGATTTGTCGTCATTACCACCAGGGATATCATCCCGGCTAAAACTCTATCTTTCCTCAAATCCTGGACTCGTCCACGTAAGTTTACAACTTATCTTTTCTTTGAAAATATAGGTCTTGTCATGTCATTGTTAACCTTTCTTCATTCATTATTTTAGCAACTCGGTGGACACCTCCAAGGGTTGAAGGCCTGGACCGGTGGGTTTAGAAGATTCTGGACATTGATACGCTCGAAACCAGCCAGTGGAGATAATTGGCCCCCAAATATGGATGGAGGGTCAAGAACCGTGGAAAACTGACTCGTAAAACTGACTTTGCTTTCATTTCATCTTTGTACATAAGAAAACTGGTTGACCCTACCTTTTGTTTTATTCAAGTCTCCCTCAGGGTTCTATCTCTGTCCTTGAGGAGGATGTTTTGGTCATCCCACAGAGGCTACGAGGTTGTTGCAGGAGGCTCTTACCCGAATAAGTGCCTCAGGTCTGCTTTCTTTGCAGGTGCTTCTTCTCGAAGTCTCCGGCCAGAGAACAAACTACCTAAAAGGAGGCGTTCTTCCTTGGCCGAGGGTAAAAATAAGAAAGTGAAGAAAACGGCGCCTGATCTAGCCACAACCATTGTGGTTATTGATGATGATGGGGAAAGAAGTGATGAAGAGGCTTCCCTTCAAAGGAGACAACGATCTTCATTAGCTCAACAGAATGCTCAGTCTGAAGAGCTTAGAACCACAAGAGAGGATGACGCCCAAGTGCTCTACTGAGAATTTGACTTAGTGGAGAATGTTAACTCTCCTTTTACGGTCCCAGTCTCTGTTCCCGGTACTATGAGGCTGAGTATCGGGCCTCTTCCGTCTTCGGTTGGCGAGCAACCCACAAATAGCACTGCCTCTGCCGCAGTTGCTTCTCAACCTGCAACACCATCAACTTCATCTCCTTCCACTCTGGCCATCCCTTCTTCACCAGCCATCGCTGCATCCCCCCCACCGACCGCATACACTCGAGATGAGGGTGTCCCTCATCCTCAGTCCTCTGACAACGGGAATTTGGGCACAACTACTCTCCATCTTCTGCAGATCCCTAGAGGAGGAAGAGGAGTGTCTCCCTCTCGGTGTCTACTGGGTGTCATCTGTTGTCCCAGCCGGTGGAACTCGCTAATTATCTAAAGCCGCTGGCTTCAGAAAAAGATAATAAGAAAATACTCTCTTTTTCGGGAGAGTGTTTGTTAAATAATGCCATGCACAATGCGGCAGCGGTACCGAACTTGCTCTTTTATTGCTTGTTTTTTCTTGATTTGTCATGACAAGGTTTTTAACTTTGGTATTTTGCTTCGCAGGCCAACTTCCTTACTTCCGAGGGCATTCTAAAATTGATCCTTGATAAAGAAGGACTCAAGTCCCAGCGGGATCAGTTGTTAGCCGAGGGGGGCCAAATTGTTGCTCGCCTCTCGGTGCTGGAAGCAAAAGCTGTTGAGGTGAGGGGGTTAGAGGTTCGGTTACAGCAAAGTGAGCAGGAAGTGATTTCCCTTAGCCAAGAAGTCTCTCAGCTAAATGTACAATTTCAAGAAGCTAAGTCTAAATGGTCTGAAGTTAAATATGTCGTACTTGTTGCTGCCGAGCGCGAGGATGCCTCCATTGAGCGAGTGAATAACTTGGAGGAGGCCTTGAATTCCAAGGCTGAAGAGGTTGTTGTTGCCGAAATGAAACGTGCCCAAGTGGAGGACAGGTATAAGAAGATCATAAAACATAATAGGTTTTATATAACCACTATCCGTGATCTTGATCTTAGCCTTAGAGCCACAAGATCCAAGCGAGATGGCCTTCTGACCGAGGTTGATAGGATTAAATTGGAAATTCAATGCCGAGCGGATTCCCTCACTATCAAAAAAACACATTCTATGTATAATATGAGGAGGAAAACCTTGAAGATGCCAAAGCGGGCATCATTGATATTGACGATGAGATTGCTAAGTCCCGAGCGCTGGAGTTAACTGCTCGAGGACGCCTCGCGGCTCAACATGATGCAACCGACTCTTCCACTTTTGGCTCCGAGTTCTCAAGAACCGAGGAGGAACTTGAAAATAATAACGATGAAGGCCAAGATCCTGAGCCGACGGCAGACCCGCCTACTTCTCCCCGGGGCACTGATGCTTCTCTTCCCCTGAGTTCTGGTGGCGATGTAGTTTAACTTTTTGCTTTTATAATTTTGTACTTGTGATGCTTGTCACGTTTGATGAATAAAAGTGTTTTTTGTTTAAGCGTTGCACAAAATTTATTCTTTTGTGTCAAATTATGCACGGAACCAACCCTTTACTATGAGGGTTTCATAAGAGAGGACCCTCTCATTTTTATGGTGCTCTTGAAGAGGACGTCTCATGTTCATTCCGGCACTAGCATTTGAAGTACTTGATTAACTTTAAAATGATAAAATCAATTCATTGTTTGGAAAAGAAACAATAAAGAATAAAAGGACTTTATTTTATTCCTTCTATATTCAAAAGTACATAAGCATTCGTTTGTTGAAATAAAATAAATTGTCATTTCGTGTGGTTAATTTGTACAACTTGTTTCTATGGGACAGGCTGTGCAGTCCCTGGTCCTGATGAGACATTTTTGTTCTCGGGTCTCGTAGTCCCAATTTTTGTGGCAATCAGGTTGCCGTATTCTCATACTATTCCCCCAGTGTTCGAATGCGAGAATGCGAATGGGAACACGGTAAGTCTTGCTCTTTTAAGAAAAAATACTAGTGAATGGTTGGATAATCTTTGGTTCGATAGAAAGCTTCATTTCCCCTAGTGGCTTATAGGAAAGATCACTCATAAATAGTTGAATAGCCTTTTTCCCGATGGCAAGTATTGCTTCCCTCTATGAATTTTCCATCGAGCCAAAGACTATCTAACTATCCCGTAGTGGTTTATTGTTTCAATGCCTTGTCATTTAAAGGTTTTATCTCTGCCGATGATGTTTCCTTCGCAGTATGCTTTCCGATGCTGCCTCGTTTGAAACTTTGTCAGAAAAACGCATTTGGGACAAACACTGGGCGAAGTGAAAAAGAGTGCAACACATACTTTCAATACAAGTGGTGCCCATCAGCAGTAATACCTTTTGAGGTGAGTCACATTCCAGTTGTTCGGCAATTTCACTCCATCTTGGTTTTCTAGTTCGTATGATCCTTTTTCAGTGATAGCTAAAACTCGGTAAGGGCCTTCCTATGTTGGGCCGAGCTTTCCTGCATTGAGCTCCTTGGTGTTTTGAGTCACTTTCCTCAAAACCAAGTCTCCCACTTTGAAATAATGGAGATTAGCCCTTCGATTATAGTACCTTTCAATTCTTTGTTTTTGGGCTACCATCCTTATGTGCGCCAAGTCCTTACGTTCGCCAAGCAGTTCCAATTTGACTAGCAATGCTTCGTTATTTGTTTCTTCGTCCGCTCGGAAATACCGCAAGTTCGGTTCTCCTACTTCCACCAGGATTAGAGCTTCTGCACCGTATACGAGAGAGAAAGGTGTCTCTCCCGTGCTTGATTTGGTTGTCGTCCGGTATACCCACAACACTCCCGGTAACTCTTCGGGCCACTTGCCTTTGGATGTTTCCAACCTCCTTTTGAGGTTTTGAATAATCACCTTATTGGTTGATTCCGCTTGCCCATTTGCACTCGGATGGTATGGCGAAGATGTGATTCATTTAATTTTCAAGTCTTCAAGGAATTTTGTGACCTTTGAGCCTACGAACTATGGCCCGTTGTCGTAGGCAATCTCCTTCGATATTCCAAACCGGCAAATTATGTTTTCCCATAGGAAATCTGTCACGCCCCGACCTCGGGGAGTGCGACCGGTGCTCAACCGAGATACACCGACTAAGTAAGCCTTTACAATACATTCTACCCAACTCACCCATGAATAAAGAGAAGAATACATTCCATTAATTTGATAGTAAGAGGTCATGTGAATAATACCAGTTCATTTGTATTAGTTACGCCATTACCAATTCTTCAAAATAGTACATTGTACAATCATAGTTATAGTGGAACATATGATACAATTACAACATTTTTAGTTTAACTTTCCCAAAAACGGAAGCAACCCACACTATGTCTACGGAGCCTCTAACAAGAACAAAAGAGTGCTATGACAGTGCCGGCAACAAGACCCCGGCTATATCTCAAAACACTATATACAAATGATAGAAGATACAGGACCCTGAAATGAAGTGGGGCTCACCAAATTAGTTGAGGAGAGGGTGTGTTGCTTCACTGATCAATACCACCTACATCCATTAAAGATGCAGCGCCCCCGACAAAAGAAACGTTAGTACATATGGAATAGTACTAGTATGTAAAACTAAACACCCTCTCAATAGAACGAGCAACAGAAAACAGAGAATAAAACATGGAATTAATAAAAGACTCAAACAGTAACAAGGTGTCAAGTTAGGGGAAAGGTAAATTTCAAGTAATTTAAGTTGAGAGATCTTTAGCACTGATATGCCACCGTATTTTAGCACGGAGTCCGATCTCAGTCCGGCCGGCTAAGTCATCTCACCCCGAGACGTACACTCACAATCTCACCATGTGCGCGACATGGCGTCCGATCTCAGCCCGATTGGCTAAGCTGTCTCACCACAATATCGTATGGATCAACATCACATCACATATCGCTAGCAATAATCTCATCCCATTTAAGAGGAAAACATCTCAACATACCAATCTCATCCCATATAAAGGGAAACAGTCTCATCACATTAGCACGGGGATTTACCCCTCAGTCACTCATACACTGGCACGTATAGTTTCGGGGTTAGGTTGTTCCGACCTACCCTTCCTCGGTGGCTAAACGATACTCCCAATGTATTTATTATTAAAAGTATTTACCACTCAATTCATACTCTTCTTCATGTCATTCATTTTATTGGCATCATTGGCCATAACACAATATCATTCTTGGCACATTGGTCGTACTTCATAATTCAAGCTCACTATTCTACTTTCAATCATTATCATGGATAATCAAAAACAAGTCCTTTCAAATTAAGACTTTAAACATATACTTGAGCAAATTAGGGTCTTAGGCACATATAATCTCTTATACAATTTGATGTGATCACTTTCATTTGGACTTGACTTGAAGTCACAACATTTTAATACATACTCATACTTCAAATACCTTCCCGAAGAATAGCACAATATGATAAGAACATTCCGGAACACATTTTGAACATATTCATATATATACATCACCTGACGCCAAACCTATTCAGAAAAGTCAATTCATAATGCACAACTCGGGACTTACAAGATCATCATGGGAATTAAATTATAAGAGAGGAGTTTAGCCAACATACCTCAAAAGAGCTTTCGTTAGAGTTGATACAATGTTCCACTACCCTTGGAAACGTCGATCTATAGAAACATGGTCAAATTGGACCATCATTAGGAAGGGGTTCATAACATTCAGCTAACTTAGGTATTTTATCAAACATTAAATGTGCACATTTCTCTACAACCTTCATTGATAATATCTCTTTATTAAATACCTACTCTTTGCCCCACCAATTCATATTACAACCAGCCTTTAATAGTTTATGACCTCCAACAACGTATTCATGTCTTACCATCCATCCCCAACCAACCAATTCATCAAACAAATCACTTTTTATTCTCTACAAATTCTAAAAATTCCAATTGGTGAAACTATGGCTTCCAATCACCATGCAATAAGTTATAGATCTAAGTTGCTACTCATATATTCATTATTAAGTCATGAATGCAAGTCCAAGAAGATGTAATTACCTTTGGAGGGGTGAATCTTGCAATTTCCTCACTTGAGCTCTTGGGAAGATTCCTTGAAAATCTAATGATTCCATGGTGGATTTGGTTAGTTGTAGGGTGGAATTGATGGAATGAAATACCAAACTAGTAGGGATTCCTTACCTTGATGATGGTAGGAGTTGGGGGTCTTGAGAGAGTGGAGAGGATCTCCAAGAATCGGCTAAGAGAAGCGGGGAAGTGAGCTGCCGAAATGCATTTTATAAAGGCTTCAGGCTTAGTTTGTCCATCCTCGTGCGTCGCGCGGACATGAACGAGCTCTCATTCAAGTTCGCGTACTGGGGAAATACTTCTCTGTTTTCTTAAAATGACTGGGGGTCTTTGCTCGTTCAAACCCGTGCGACGCACGAGTTCAGATGAGTCCCCTAGATGCATCTTTCCTAGATTTCTCGTTTTTCAACTTACCCTCCTTCGATACCTTGCTATGATGTAGACTCCAATTCACTTCCAAACCTTTATATAAGTATGAAACTATGATTACACAATGTTATCCTCATCCATAGCCATCTGGAGTACACATGCAAAAAGTGGAGATCTCGAGGCGCGATTTAAGGCCTTAAACCCTTAGCTAGACTTTCCTTGTTCCGCCTGCCTTATTTTAGTAATTTGATCATAAATTCTTGTAGAAATATCCAAATGACAAATGGTTTGATGCGTTTGAAGTCAGACTCGAAGGGATACACTCTAGGGGCAAAATTCATTGAAACTATCTTTATAGTAACGGAGTTATACCCGTTCAAAATCAAGTGTTATGAAAATTTTGACATCTATTCCACTTTATATTTCCAACTCATTCCAAAAAACTTCTTCCTACTTACAAACCTCCTTAATATGTTCCAAAACACTCTCCATATGCATTTTCAATTCAAAATAATATGGTTCTATCCCATAGGTCTCCTTTAGAACTCAAAAACATTATTCCCATTTATTGTTAGTGCACTATAGAGTCTTAGATCATTAGAAACTTTTTACAGGGCCTTACAAAATCGATCACTTTGCGCTTGTCGATTTTCTGGTAAGGGCCTACTTCAACTCACTTAGTGAAGTAATCGGTTAAAATTAAAAGAAATCTTACCTTCCCAGGAGCCGATGGCAGTAGCCCGATATATCCATCCCCCATTTCATGAATGGCCATGGGGATAGTGACGAATGTAGCAGTTCTACCGGTTGGTGCACTTACGGTGTATGGCGTTGACACTTGTCGCATTTCTCAACAAATGCCTTGGCGCCTTGTTCCATCCGGGGCCAGTAGTATCCTGCGCTAACTAATTTTAACACCAACGAATCTGCACCTGAATGATTCCCGTAAATTCCTTCGTGAACCTCTCTCATGACGTAAGTAGCCTCGAAGGCTCCTTGAAACGACCTTTTATATAACTGTCCTCCCCAGAAATTGTAAAGAGCTACTTTGGTGCGGAGTGCTTGGGATGCCTTTGGGTCTTCGGGCAGCTTGTCGTGCTCAAGGTAGTCGATAATCTCATTCCTCTAGTCCCAGACTAGGTTGGTTGTATTTACTTCATAATAACCATCCACGTCTAGTACCAAATGCATTAGATGAACCACAACACCTGAATCTGAACTATTCATTTCCATGGACAATACTTGTTGATGATCAATTTTGACACTCCCCTTTTAAACTAATCTACTTATACTTAATAATTTACAATAATTATTTTCAAAGTATTTTTTAGTAATAAATATCTATTTTTCACAAATTAACCAAGCATTAGTTTTAAAATTAATCACACGGTATTAACATTATGTAATTGCAAACATATTCACTATTTTTAAGATTATTAAAATAATCTTAATACATACATTATATATGTTCCATAATCAATCTGATAAATTACTCTTTAATTTCTAGTTAATTAGATTATTATGTGAAAATTCGAAAACTAGTGTTACAATGTAAAAAATAAAGTATTGTATAAATAGTTAATTTCAAATAATTAGTAGTATATAATAATAATTGTAATTTTTACCATATTTATTGAAAATTATTAAGTTTATTTAAATTAAATTCAAAAGGGGTTAAAAGACCAAGATGCCACAATTTCAATTCTTGAATCAAATGTAAAATGGCCATTTTTAAAATTACTTTGGCCTAATTACTCAAGCCCAATCCGAAAATTACCCAACACAAACACCCATCTCTTTCCCTATTGGCAATCCAAGCCATCCCATTTGCACAAATCATAACACGCCACGTCACCCGTCTCCCACCCTCATATAAGAAACACAAATGATCTTAGCCATTGACCCAAACTATCGACAACCCAAGTTATTTCCCGTTTTTCTATTTTAATTCCAACTCGTTACCAGATATTATCTGCACCGTTGGATCACAAAAATTTAACGGTTCCCATATTTTCCAAACTAATTTCTTTAAAAAAAATAAAGCCTCGATTTATCAGGACCATTGATCAAATGATTAAACGACCCATATTCCATCTTACACTCTTAACCTTAGAGACCGATCCGCAACTACCCAAAACCTAAATCCTTTCCCTCTGACCTCGCCACCTCTCTTTCTCTTTCCCCTCTCTTTTCTCTCAACCTCACAAACCAAATCAGTCACCAAAACTTGCACAAATTAGTGCAAGGTCACAAATCGATAAGATATTTCATCTCTTTTGCCTTCTGAATCCAAGAATCCCGCTATTATTTTCCTTTTTTGTTTACTAAATCTGAGTCATCATATTCTAATCCCTTAAGATTGAAACACCATTCCGTCTTTGCTCTCAAATCCAACTGGCAGAGTCAAGTCGCTTTGTCCCTAGGCTATGAAGTTTGAGACCATATTTCCATTCTCGTTGGTGGAGATTCAAAATCCCAAATCCGAAACCCTAAACCAAATTGTGCAAGGGTCAAATCTCTGAAACCCTCCTCTGTTTTGTTAAATCTATGACATGTATAAATGTGTTTCTCAGGGTTATCATGATTATTCTTGGTCCAGAGGTCAAGCGAATTGACTTTTGGACATTAAGGCTATTACCCGATGGTTTTTGCCCTCAATAGTTGACTTCTCTCCTCTTAGGTAAACTCGCCACTATTTTTCCCTCTGTGTTATATGATTTTACCTCTACTTTGCTATCATCACTCGACTATTGTCATCTTCTACTATCTGATTTGAATCATTTGAAACCCTAGAGTCTTAAATGGTACTATAAGTAGGGCCTTTAATGTTCTCATCTACAACCACCTAACACTGAAGAAAAATACACACACAAACACTATCAATCATCTAAGAAATTTAGAGTTCAAAAGTCAAGGTTTTCTTACTGTTCCTTTCTTTTCATTTGCTGAGTACTGTCCCTGGTTCAAACTTGAGGTTCCTAGGGTCTTAAGCAACTGAGAAAGAGCCTTCATTTGGTCTGCTGCTCTAAAAAAGGTCAGCACATCTCTCATCCTTCTATTTTGTTCATCTCCTTTGAATGCTACAAATATGTTAGTTATATTCTGAGGATAACAATTATTTTATGGTGTTGTGATCAGCATGTTAGTGCTGATGTTCTATTAGTTTAATATCCACTTGTGACTATTTGTCCTTCTTTTGAGCCTTTAATTGATGATTGATCAAACCATTAATTGATTCCTCGTGATATTTGTTCTTAAGTTTCCAACAGTCTACATGTTTGAGTTATTATGCGTTCATATTCATATGAACTTCATAGCTTTTCATTGATCTGCAATGACCTCTACCCTTATCTGTTGCTTCTCTGTAGTTTGTGAGTCTTGAAGTTGAGCTTATTATTTGATAACCATGACTGAGATGAATCTGAAGGTGTTTACATTTATATCATCTACCCTTTAGCCTCAAGCATGAGCACTAAGTGTTTATATGTTTTTCTTCTCTACTTATATTTGTTAAACTATTTCTGAGTTGCCACTATGGTATTTTTATTTTGTCTAGTTGTTGTTGCATCTGTTGACCTAGTCTTGTTTGAATTAAACTTTTTTCTCTTCATGAATCCTAGTAGTTCTATTGTACACATTTGTTAAAAACTAAGTTATCTTTCCTCATAACACAATCATGATCCTGTTTCTTTTCTTTATTATAAATGGCTGATAACTTGTTAGGCTGAACTTGGTTGTTTTCTTGATTAGTTAACATCTCCAGCTGCATGTTCAATCTAAAACTTACTTGGTATAATACCTCACTATCTCTAATCCTTTTAGGTTATCATTAGTCTTTGAAAAGCTAAAATGCATTTTATCTTTTAAGATTGCCTTCCCTAAAAACAAGACTTAGTTGCACTGCTATAACTAGGTGATAATATATGAAAATAGAAGCATGATCATTTCATACTTAGATACTAATCTAGACATAGGTTTGAGTTAAACCTGTTTTAATGCAATGCCTTTTCTTTATCTGTAACTTTTTCTCCTCATGTCATGCTTAACCTGACTCCATAAATGTGCAAAGCTTCCATGTCTGTATGAAAGTATTACTTCACTCGAAGTGTTCATGTAACTAACTAGGTATTGCATGTTCCTATTTGATTCCTGATTTCATGTCTTGTCCGGACATACCCTAGCCCTTTCCCTACTGTTAAATTTAAAACCAAATCTGATATCTAAAATCTTATAAGGACATTAGCTGATGCTATCTGAACATGATGATTTGTTTGAAGCTAACACTATTAGGAGTATGACTCTGTTGAAGTTCTTAGGGATTCCATGTTTTAATCTGTGAACTTGTAGACCTATTGAGATAGTTGATCTTGTCCTAGATATCTTTGAGAAGCTCTGTAAATTGTTAGTCATGACTGTGTTGCCTGAACTTTCATTGATGACCTTTAAAGTGTTAAAGTAGTATTATCAACCTATGTATATGCTAAAATCAAAACCAATCAGTTCACACTTGGTTTGCCAGAAACAAGAACCTTTGTATATGTTGAGTTGTTGCTATATAGTTTTGCCTTTCCTTGGAATATTGTTCTGCTCTAATGTTCAGACCTTTGTAGTATGCTTATGATGCTTCTGCTCCTCACCTATATGTGATTTAAATTCAGACCTTTAGATTCATTTGATGTATGTTTGTTTGGTATCCAATGTAGAATATATGTTCTTATGTTAGGAGGGAAGTATATTTTTGTGGCAAGTAATGTTATAGCATTTAGTTTACATTGAAAGGGTCTCATTGGCATTTAAACCTGTAAGGAAAACATGTTGTTTTAAGGGTATTTGGGAGTGAAGTTTGACTCTAGGTTGGGCTGCCGTCCTCGGCACAAGCATTGCCCCGGACCTTGAGTCCCTTGGGAACTTTCAAGTGTCGGGGGATTCAAAGGGAGCATCGACCTTGAGTAGAACTTCCTTCTTAGCCCTTAATTTATTGACACATTTAGTTCTTTGGGGGTTTAATGTTTAATGACAACGAAATGCTTTCAATGTGAATTCAAGAAAATTGATTATTTTCTTGTTCCAATTGTTTGTCTGTCTACTTTTCATATATGTTTTGAATATGTTGAGAATGTGGGATATACTTCTAATGACCTTCTTTCTTTTGGGGCATATATTCATTTGGGCCCGTTGAGTTCCTAAGGAACTCAGGCCCAAACCAGCTTTGCTGCATTTACTGAAGAGTCCAGTCAGCTATAGTCGCGCCTCTTAATTGCTGGGCCTACTTTATTGAGGCCCAACCATTAGAGTCCAGTCCTATCCACCTTACTTCTTTCGTTACTGTTCATTATTTCCATAGCCTAGTTTACTGCTTCATTACTTTCGCTTACTGCCTTTGTCGTTTAATCATATTTCATTATCATGTATTTAACACTCATATATTAGATTATGTGTTTTACCTTCATGCTTTAATATCACATGAAACATAGGCAAACTTTAACCAATATAAGACTTAAAGAGAATTAGTTAGTAATTAATCTTCGCTCCGCTAATTATAACTTGTTCATCTTGTACACTCACCTCTCTTAAAGATTTTTGAAGTTCAGGCTCTAATAAAAAACAACAGCCCGTTTTCAAAGGAAATTAGAAAAAGAATCGCTGGTCTTTGCTAACAGGGAATGAAACCAGATTTTTCATGAACAATAGTAAGGAACAGTCTCCCAATGAATTTTCAAAGATTTGCCCTTCTTCAGAAATTTTTAAACTAAGGTACATTTAGAATCACTTTCTTACAAATATCTTTTAAAATTATAAAAGCATCTATTCTCTAAATTAATCACTAACTTAACAATTACAAGCCTTAAAATATGGACTACTTTCAGAATTCTCTTAACCTTCAATAACTCTTTTATGATCTCACATCCCCCCTTATGTTTTACATTCTTTATATACTCCCTTTAATATATAGTAAGCCATGCCTTAGTAGTAATTAAGCATAGTATAAATAACTGATCACTTAAAAATTAGTTTAAGTCCCATTGAGCTTCCTCAAGTAGATTTTAAGGGGTGACTAACACCGGTTTGCAGGCCTATAAGGAATATAACTTAGTAATTAAATAGGTACCCTAGTATACTTTTAAATATTAGGTGGCGACTCTCTTTCATCAACAACAGAGAAACCACAAGTTGAATCATGTCTTGACGAGTGCAAAATAGGGTGCAACAATACCAAATTGGCCAACATAGCCGCTTCTGCATTTTCTTCTCTTGGGATATGGGTGATCGACCATTCCCTAAAATGCACGAGCAAATATTGAACCTTAACCACATATTGCTGCATGCGCTCCTCTTTGGTGTCAAAGATTCCATATACTTGATTTACCACTAGTTGGGAATCACATTTGATTTCAATGAACTCGGAGTCTAGTCCCCAGGCCAGTTCAAGTCCTGCAATATAAGCCTCATGCTCGGCTTCGTTGTTAGTCAATGGAACAATTTTTATGGCCTACCTCAGGACTTCTCCCAAGGGCGTGATTAATACCACCCCTAGACCGGACCCTTTCACATTGGAAGCTTCATCCGTAAACAAGGTCCAAACTCCTGATGTCGTTTTTGACACCATCACCGCTTCTTTTGTTGCTAAAGACAATAGCCCATGACTACAATCGGCCACGAAGTCGGCCAAAACTTGTGATTTGATTGCAGTCCTAGGCTTATATTCAATATCAAATTTACTAATTTCAACTGCCCATTTGGCTAATCGACCTGACAACTCAAGTTTGTGAAGGACATTCCGTAGGAAAAACGTTGTCACCACGACTATCGGGTAGAATTGGAAATAAGGTCTAAGCTTTCGATCAGCGACTACGAGAGCTAAGGCCAATTTTTTGAGGTGCGGATAATGAGTTTCCACTCCCAATAAAATTTTGCTAACATAATAGATGGGAGATTGCGTACCTTCGTCCTCCCGGACTAGAACCGCACTTAATTCTACCTCTGAGACCTATAAGTATATTAGAAACTATTTGCCTTCCTCCAATTTTGATAGTAACGAAGGGCTTGATAGATATCGTTTCAGGTCTTATAGAGCCTGTTGTCATTCTGAAGTCCATTCGAAGTTGTTCTTCTTCATCAAAAGTAAGAAGAAGTGATGATATTTTTCCGAAGACCGAGAAATGAACCTACTTAGAGTGGCCAGTCTCTCAGTTAGTCTTTGGATTTCCTTCACGTTTGCCAACTGGTCCAGAATGTCCTCGATGGGTTTAATCTTGTCGGGATTGACTTAGATCCCCCTTTGTGACACCAGGAAACCCAAAAATTCACCGGATCTGACTCCGAACGCACAGTTTTTGGGGTTAAGCTTCATGTTGTGCTTTCTTAGGATATCAAAGGTTTCCTGGAGGTGTTTCAAATGGTCACATGCATTCAAAAAATTAACCAGTATATAATCTATGTACACTTTCATTATTTTCCCTATTTGTTTTTTGAATAGTTTGTTCACAAGCCTCTGGTAAGTGGCTTCGACGTTTTTAAGCACGAATGGAATCACGTTGTAGCAATATATGCCGAAGATTGTTATGAATGAGGTTTTTTCCTGATCCTCCGGGTTTATCTTAATTTGGTTATACCCGGAATAGGCATCGAGGAAACTCATCAACTTGTGTCTGGTCGTTGCATCAATCATTTGATCAATGTTTGGCAATGGGAACGAGTCTTTTGGGCACACCTTATTCAAATCCTTATAATCTACACATATTAATAATTTATTATTCTTTTTCGGAACTACTACTACGTTAGCTAGCCAGTCGAGATACCTTACATCCCTGATTGAACCGATGTCAAGCAATTGAGTTACTTCTTATTTAACAAACTTGTTTCTAACATCAGCAATTGGGTGTTTCTTTTGCCTTACCGGCGGGATGCTTGGGCCCATGCTTAGCTTGTGTATGGCCACCTCTAGAGGGATACATGTCATATCCGGGTGCGACCATTCAAAACAATCAACGTTATTCTTAAGAAATTCAATAAATCCTAACCTGAGCTCGGGTTTTAGTCTAGTCCCCAAGTGAAATTTCGTCTCTAGAAACATCTCGAGCAACTCTACTTGTTTGAGTTCTTCCGTCGTGGACTTGGTCGCGTCCGTTTCTTCTGGTACTTAGAAATATCTTGGCACCTGGTAGGATTCTGATGACTCCTCCCCTTTGTCATCTTTGTCTGGTTCGGAAGCATCCTCTATTTCTGTAACCGGATCACAAGCTCACGCAGCAACTCGAACTCTCCTTGCAAAATTCTGAATATGTCCGCCTTCTGAGCCTGGACCTTCCTGGCCCCGGCGTGGGTCTTGATGAAAGAGTCTGCGAGCATCTCAAAGGAATCTATTGAGTGTTCGAGTAAGAGTGAGTACCATGTTAGGGCCCACTTTGTGAGGGTTTCTCCGAACTTGTTCAGCAGGACTGACTCAATCTCATGTTGAGCACAGTCATTTCCTTTCACCGTTGTTGTATAGGTGGTGATGTGCTCCTAAAGGTCCGAAGTTGTCACGACCCAAACTAACCCCTGTCGTGATGGCTCCTATCGTGGAACTAGGCAAGCCGACTCATATACAATTTTGCCAATTCAAACCTAATTCTACCACGGACCTCCAAATCACATTCCGGATGCACTCCTTAGCCCAAAATCACCTAACGGAGCTAATGGAACCATCAGAATTCAAATCCGAGATCGTTTACACATAGGTCAACATCCGGTTGACTTTTCCAACTTAAGTTTCTACTTAAGAGACTAAGTATCTCAATTCACTCTGAAACCACTCTGGTCCCGAACCAACTAACCCGATATAATATAATATAGCTAAATAACATAAAAAGAAGTAGAAATGGGGAAAATGGGGCTATAACTCTCGAAACGACCTGCCGGGTCGTTACATCCTCCCCCTCTTAAACATCTGTTCTTCCTCGAACGGGTCTAGAAACATACTTGGAGTCTCAAATAGGCGTGGATATCTGCTCCGCATCTCCCGCTCGATCTCCCAGGTGGCCTCCTCCACAGGCTGACCTCTTCATTGCACCTTCACTGAAGCTATATCCTTTGACCTCAACCTTCGAACCTGCCGATCCAAAATAGCCACCGGCTCCACATCATAAGTCATATCACCCTCTAATTGAACCGTGCTGAAATCCAAAACATGGGACAGATATCCAATATACTTCTGGAGCATAGAAACATAAAACACTGGATGCACACTCGACAAGCTGGGTGGCAAGGCAAGCTTATACGCCACCTACCCTATCCTCTGAAGTACCTCAAAAGGCCCAATGAACCTGGGGCTCAACTTGCCCCTCTTGCCAAACCTCATAGCACTCTTCATGGGTGATACCTTTTGAAAAACCTTCTCCCCAACCATAAAAGATACATCACGGACCTTCCTATCCGCGTAGCTCTTCTGCCTAGAATGCGCCATGCGAAGCTGCTCTTGAATCAATTTCACCTTATCTAATGCGTCCTGGACCAAATCTATACCTAAGAGCCTAGCCTCACCCGGATCAAACCATCCAAGCAGAGATCTACACCTCCTAATATATAAAGCCTCGTACGGAGCCATCTGAATACTCGACTGATAAGTATTGTTATATGCAAACTCCGCGAGTGGCAGAAACTGGTCCCATAAATCCCCAAAGTCAATGACACGAGCACGCAACATATCTTCCAATATCTAAATAGTGCGCTTGGACTGCCCGTCCGTCTGAGGGTGAAAAGTTGTGCTCAACTCAACCTGAGTACCCAACTTTCACTGCACGGCCCTCCAAAGCTGCGATGTGAACTGAGTACCCCTATCTGAAATGATGGAAACTGGGACACCATGCAGGCGAACGATCTCTCGGATGTAAATCTCAGCCATTCGCTGTGAAGAGTAAGTAGTACCAACTGGAATGAAGTGCGCGAACTTGGTCAGCCGATCCACAATAACCCAAATAGCATCGAACTTCCTCAAAGTCCATGGGAGCCCAACTACAAAGTCCATGGTGATCCGCTCCTACTCCCACTCTGGGATCTCTAATCTCTAAAGCAAGCCACCCGGTATCTGATGCTCATACTTAACCGCCTGACAGTTGAGGCACCGAGCCACAAACCCAAATATATCTTTCTTCATCCGCCTCCACCAATAGTGCTGCCCAAATCCTGGTACATCTTCACGATACTCGGATGGATAGAATACTGCGAGCTGTGGGCCTCCTCAAGAATCAACTCTCGAAGCCCATATACATTAGGCACATATATCCGACCCTGCATTCTCAGCATGCTGTCATCACCAATAGTCACATCCCTAGCATCACCTCTCCGAACCCTATTATGAAGAACGAGCAAATAGGGGTCATCATAATGACGCTCCCTGATATGGTCATAAAGAGAAGACCTGGAGACCACACAAGCCAGTACCCGATTAGGCTCCGAAATGTCCAATCTGACAAGCTGGCCCGCTAAGGCCTGAACATCCAATGCCAAAGGTCTCTCTGCTGCTGGAAGATATGCAAAACTCCCCAAACTCTCTTCCCGGCGACTCAAAGCATCGGCCACCATATTGGCCTTCCCTGGATGGTACAAAATAGTTATATCATAGTCCTTAAGAAGCTCCACCCATATCCTCTAACGCAAATTAAGATCATTCTGCTTTAACAGATACTACAGACTCCGATGATCAGTATAGATCTCATAATGAACCCCATACAAAAAATGACGCCAAATCTTCAAGGCGTGAACAATGGCTACTAACTCAAGATCATGGACAGGATAGTTCTTCTCATGGGTCTTCAACTGGCGCGAGGCATAGGCAATCACCCTACCTTCCTGCATCAAAACATAACCAATGCCTATCCTCGAGGCATCACAATACACGGTGTAAGAACCTGAAGCTTATGGCAGAACTAAAATTGGAGTTGTGGTCAAAGCAGTCTTGAGCTTCTGAAATCTCTCCTCATACTCATCTGACCACCTGAATGGAGCACCCTTTTGGGTCAATTTGGTCAAGGGCGATGCAATAGATGAAAATCCCTCCACAAAGCGACGATAGTAACCCGCCAAACCAAGAAAGCTCCTAATCTACATGGCTGAGGACGGTCTGGGCCAACTCTGCACCGCCTCTATCTTCTTTAGATCCACCTGAATACCCTCACTGGACACCACGTGCCCCAAGAATGCTACTGAACTGAGCCAAAACTCACATTTGGAGAACTTTGCATAAAGCTTCTCCTCCCTCAATCTCTGTAATACAATCTTCAAATGTTGAGCGTGTTCCTCCTGGCTATGAGAGTATACCAAGATGTCATCAATGAATACAACAACGAAAATGTCTAAATATGGCTGGAATACACTGTTCATCAAATGCATGAACGCTGCTGGGGTATTGGTCAGCCCAAAAGACATCACCAAGAACTCATAATGGCCATATCGGGTCCTGAAAGCCGTCTTAAGAATATCTGAATCCCGAAACTTCAGCTGGTGATAACCGGACCTCAAATTGATCTTGGAGAACACCCTCGCTCCTTGAACCTGGTCAAATAAATCGTCAATACGAGGCAAAGGATACTTGTTCTTGACTATGACCTTGTTCAACTGCCTGTAATCAATACACATTCTCATGGAACCATCCTTCTTCTTCACAAATAGAACCGGTACACCCCAAGGTGACACACTAGGCCGGATAAACCCATTATCCAGGAGTTCCTAGCACCGGGATAACTGGTAGAAGAACCTGGCATGGAAGAGCCCTGAACAGGTGGAGCACGGGACAAACTCTGAACTAGAAGGGCACTAAGTGATGAGTGGCACTGATGAGAACTGTGAGAACCATGGCCAGATGATGCACCACAGTGAAATGGCCGAGCTGATTGAGCCTGTCTGAAATGACGACCTCTACGATGCTGGAACTGACCCCCAAAAGGAATACCGCTGAATCCACCCTGACCACGAGTCCTCTTGGCCTCCCTCTCAACCCCCTCCTGACAACGAACCATCTCAATCTGCCGAGCAATGTCTACAACCTCATCAAAGGTAGCACCCGAAACCCGCTCCCTAGTCATGAGCAATTATAGCTGATAAGTGAGTCCATCAATAAACCTCATGATCCTCTCTCTGTCCGTGGGAACCAACCAGATAGCATGATGGGCCAACTCAGATAATCGCATCTCATACTGTGTCATAGACATATCACCCTCGCGAAGCCGCTCAAACTGTCTGCGCAGCTCCTCTCTGGGGATCGTGGCACGAACTTCTCCAAAAGGACCACAGAGAACTACTGCCAAGTAAGGGGTGCTGCGCCATCAGGCCTACGCCTCTCATAAGTCTCCCACCATCTGAGTGCAGCCCCAGAAAACTGAAAGATAGTGAATGAGATCCCACAAGTCTCCAAAATACCAGCAGTACGGAGTATCCTCTGACACCTGTCCAAAAAGTCCTGAGCATTCTCTCTCTCTGTGCCACTGAAAGGTGGTGGCTGGAGTCTCCCAAACCTCTCCAACCTACGCTGATCAGCCTCAGGCATAGCAGGAACCACATAATCCTGAGCAACTACCACCGGATGGGTTGATGGTTCCCTCGGTGTCTGAAGTCCCTGAACAACCTTCTCGTGTGTGCGAGCGACGGGAGTCTGAGTGCCTCCCCTGGCCTGAGAAGTGGCTGCAACCGTCGAAATAGAGACCGCCTGAGCAAGGCCAGTACACGCAGTCAGAATCTGAGCTAGGGCCTCCTGAAGGCCTGGAATCACAATAGGCGCAGGTGGTGCCCGAACTGGTGCATCAACAACTGGAACGTCGTCCTGATCTTGGACAACCGGTGGGTCTGCAGGTACTGCCCCAGCTACTGTATGGGTTGCACCTCTGCCCCTACCACGGCCTCTACCGCGGCCTCAGCCTCTCGCGGCCATGGCTGGTGGTACTGGTGACTGGTCCTCTTGACCGGTAGCACGAGTCCTCACCATCTGTGAGAGAATGAAACAACAGATGTTTAGTTACTAGAATCAACATATTCGCACGACAAGAATTCAAGAATGTGGAGTTTCCTAAAGGTTCTGCAGCCTCCTGAAGATAAGTACAAACGTCTCCTTACCGATCCGCAAGACTCTACTAAACCCGCTCATGAATCGTGATACCTATGTAACATAGGCTTTGATACCAATCTGTCACGACCCAAACTAACCCCTGTCGTGATGGTGCCTATCGTGGAACTAGGCAAGAGGACTCATTTCCAAAACAAACCGATGTTTTCATTTCAAATATAATTTCAATGTTATTTAACATAAAAACCTTCGTAAAGAAGTTCAAATCAAAATAAAAGTGTGAAAGGAAAAGCCCGACATTGGGGTGTCACTAGTCATGGGCATCTACTACAATCCGTCTAACAATATCAAGGCTAACTCATCCTAGAAAATAGATAAATACAACTAGAGGAAGATAAGAGGGAGAAGAGCAGGGGCTGTGATCGCCAAACAGCTACCTTGCTATCTCCAAGAAAATCTGCAACCAGAACAATCAATAACCGCTACCGTGTCCAGCTACACCTGAATCTGCACACAAGGTGCAGGGAGTAACGTGAGTACGCTAACTCAGTAAGTAACAACAATAAATAAAGACTAGGCAGTAGTGATGAGCAATAAAGCATACAACATTCATATCAGGAAAACTCAGTAAAATACTACATGATTTTAAAATCAGGATTTGAATCAAAACATCTCGGTTAATCCCATATCCAGTAAAAGTCATTTAAAGATATTTTTCAACAGTTTTCAAATGGAGGAAAAATGCAAAGGTGAGAAAAATGGTGAAATCATAAACAGCCCCTCGGGCAAAATATCACTCATATACAGCCCCTTAGGCAAACCTCACAGTCACTCGTGCCACTCGGGCATACCTCACAATCACGCATGCCTCCCAGTCACTCAGCACTCGGTACTCAGCACTTGGCACTCGCATTTAGTAGGTACCTGCGCTAACTAGGGGTGTGTACAGACTCCGGAGGGGCTCCTTCAGCCCAAGCGCTATAATTTGCACGGACAATTCATGTGCTGCTCGGACAACTCACGTGCTATAATAATAAAGTATGCTGCAGGCGGGCAGCCCCGACCCACACTCATCCTCACAAATTAGGCCCTCAGCCTCATTCAGTCAAAAATCTCTCAAGCCACTCGGGCATTTCAGTAAAACAGGGAATTCGGCCCAAAACATTTATATGCATCAAAATAGAGTTATAAAACTGAGTTGCACGGTAAACAAGTATAAACATGACTGAGTACGGATTTTCAATCGAAAACAATGAGAGGATGGTAAGAAAAAACCCTTAAGGGTCCAAACAGCACTGGCGCAAGGCCCGAACATGGCATTCAGCCCAATTTATAGAAACTCTTTCTAAAACATATAAGTCTCATATAGTTTCACCAAAATATGCAACTTTACAGTTGCTACAGGACGGATCAAGTCACAATCCCCAACAGTGCACGCCCACACGCCCGTCACCTAGCATGTGCGTCACTAAAAATAGTAGAATGATACAAAATTCTTCGTACCCTCATGACTAGATTTACAATCGTTACTTACCTCAAACCGGTCAAATCTCTACCCCGCAATGCTCTTGCCTCTGGACTCGGCCTCCAAATGCTCCGAATCTAATCACAACCCGTACAATACCATCAATACGCGCTAATGGAATGAATTCCATAAGAAAAGCTATAAAATTAGACCAAAATCCGAAATTGGCTCAAACCCGGCCCCGAGCCCACGTCTCAAAATCTGACAAAATATACAAAACTAGAAATCTCATTCACTCACGAGTCTAACCATACCAAATTCATCAAAATCCGATATCGTTTGGTCCTTCAAATCCTTAAATTACTCTCCAATTATTCCAAGCCCTAACCCCTCATTTTCACTAATTACAATGATTAAACAATGGCAAATCACCATATATACAAGTATTAGGGCTCAAGTAACTTACCTCAACGAAATCCCTTTGATTCCCTCTTCAATTCTCTCCCAAAAGCTCCAAAAACCGAATAGAAATGGTGAAGAATGGACCAAAATTCGCGAAGTGTGCAATATGTACCCTCGGCCCAGGCTCCTCGCACATGCGGCCATTTTCTCGCACCCGCGCGACCACACCTGCGGTCCAAGGAGATGCACCTGCGCAACTCACTTACGCGCCCAGACTCCGCATCTGCGGCAAACCCATCGCACCTGCGAAGGCACACCTGCACGTTTCCTCCGCTTCTGCGAAGCCTGCCCAGCATTTCCCTTCTCCGCATCTGCGCCCCAAGTTTCGCACATGCGGGCTCGCAGATGCGACCTCCAACTCGCACCTGCGCATCTTGCCTAGCCCTTCATTGCCTGTACTTGTGCACTCCCCACGCGCACCAGCGGCCTCGCACCTGCGAGGCTTTCTTCCGCAGGTGCGAAAATAGCAGTAGCAGCAGCTCCAGCTGCATTTTCCAAGTTTGACAAATTCGTTAACCATCCGGAATCACCCCGAGGCCATCGGGACCTCAACCAAAAATGCCAACAAGTTATATATCAACTTACCAACTTAGTTGAACCTTCGAATCACTCAAAACAATATCAAATCATCAAATTTCCCTCGCATTCAAGCCTAAGAACTTCTAAATTTCCAAATTCGGCAATCGATGCCGAAACCAACCAAACCACGTCCGAATGACCTCAAATTGTGCACACACATCACAAATGACACTACTAACCTACTCCAACTTCCGAAATTCTATTCCGACCCCGATATCAAATTTTTCACTGCTGACCGAAATCGCCAAATTTTCAATATTGCCAATTCATGATTAATTCTACCACGGACCTCCAAATCACATTCCGGACGCACTCCTAAGTCCAAAATCACCTAACTGAGCTAAAGCAACCATCAAAAATCAAATCTGAGATTGTTTACACATAGGTCAACATCCAGTTGACTTTTCCAACTTAAGTTTCTACTTAGGAGACTAAGTATCTCAATTCATTCTGAAACCACTCTGGTCCCGAACCAACTAACCCGATATAACATAATATAGCCGAATAACACAAAAATAAGTAGAAATGGGGAAAACGGGGCTATAACTCTCGAAATGACCGGCCGAGTCGTTACATCCTCCCCCTCTTAAATATTCGTTCGTCCTCGAATGGGTCTAGAAACATACCTGGAGTCTCGAATAGGCGTGGATATCTG
>AWOL01S0024050.1:0-14669 GCA_000715115.1 Nicotiana otophora
ATCCTGTCCCTCGAACTTTGCCTTCGATCATGGCCCTCGAGATGGGCCTTCGATCCTGGCTTCTATACACAAGCTCGAGCCTGAGCCTCGTCAACTCTGGCTCGATGCCTGGGTTCGATGCCTAGGTTCGATGCCCGGGCTCGATGCCTGGGCTCGATGACTGGGCTCGATGCTTGGGTTCGATGCCTGGGTTCGATGTCTGGGCTTGATGTCTGGGCTCGATGACTGGGCTCGATGCTTGGGTTCGATGCCTGGGCTCGATGCCTGGGCTCGATGACTGTCCAGAATGCCCAACAGAAGAGGAAAAATTGCAAGAGCTTTTTAAGTCCAACTTTTGATCAGTTAACCATCCAAAACTCACCCGAGGCCTTCGGGACCTCAACCAAATATACCAATAAGTCCTAAAATATCATACGAACTTAGTCGAATCTCTAAATCACATCAAACAATGCTAAAACTATGAATCATACCCCAATTCAAGCTTAATAAAACTAAGAATTTTCAAATTCTACATTCGATGTCGGAACCCATCAAATCAAGTTCGATTGACCTCAATTTTTTGCACACAAATCATAAATTACGTAATAGAGCTATAAAAATTTTCAGAACTGAATTCCGACCCCGATATCAAAAAGTTAACTCCCCGGTCAAACTTTCAAACTTTAAATTCCTATTTTAGCCATTTCAAGTCAAATTTTACTACGGACTTCCAAATAAAATTTCGATCACGCTACTAAGTCCAAAATCACCATACGGAGCTGTTAGAGTCATCAAAAGTCTATTCCGGGGTCGTTCTCTCAAAATATTGACCGAAGTTAAACTTAGCACTTTAAGGCCAACTTAAGGAACCAAGTGTTCCGGTTTCACCTCAAACACTTCCAAATCCCGAACCAACCATCCCCGCAAGTCATAAATCATTACAAGCACCTATGAAAAGTTTTATTTTAGGGAACGGGGTTCAAAAAGTTAAAATGACCGGTTGAGTCATTACAGAAGGAGTTTTTAGAGGAAGCATGTTAGGTTTGCAACTAATTACTTAATCCGTTCCACAATAAGTGATCAATTTGTCTTTTTATTTTTGTTCAAAATAAGTTTTATTTATATAATCAAGAAAAAATTCAATTTATTTTTTCAAAATTACCCTTATATATGTATTCCTAAAAAGTCTTTTACTTCTCACATTAAATTATGCTGCAACATTTAATTAAGGGTAGTTTAGTCACACTAATTATTTTTGTCTAGAATTTAGTAGTTTCTTAATGGATATGTCCAAGGCAAATTGATCACTTATATTGGACTAGAGTAAGTATTTAGTTAGAAAAATAATCTAATGGATTAATTATTGCAGCCCTATCATAGTTGCATCATTTAACATAATTGGAAAGATTGTGAGATTATATACTTTTACCTAATTATATTATTGCTTCAAATGATGAGAAGCTATCTCAATTACTAAGTACGATTCTATGATTTTACTCCATTAGTTTTTAAGTATTTTATACTTCCATTATGACACTTTCCATTTGGGCATCTCTATGTTGTGGGCCAAATCCTAATGAATTGAAGGTTTTGGTTTATTCTTTGATAACTATTCTACCAACCACAAAAGAATTTAATAAAAAAGGAAATCTATAATTAATAACAACAACAACATCAACAAACCCAGTATAATCCTCTAGTTGGGTCTGAGGAGGGTAATGTGTATGCAGACCTTATCCCTACCCTGAAGTAAAGAGGCTGTTTCTGATAGACCTTTGGCTCCTCCCTCCAAGAACTCCACACCTTGCTTTTGGGATGACTCGAACTCACAACCTCTTTGTTGGAAGTGGAGGATGCTAACCACTAGAGCAACATATTAATTATTTTGTTATAACTGTGGTATACGAGGATACCTGCAACCTTCCACTAGCAACAAGTATCACATAACTCTATCTACTAAGTTTTAGACGGATGGGAAAAATCACTTGTTGTCTTTTGTTGCTACTAAAATGTATACGTGAGATCTCATATTCTAAACCCACTACATTGTCTATTAGATGACCAGTTGCTTATAGCTGCTTTCTTCCTTAGTCAGAACTTAGAAGATAACCCTATAATTTATTAATATGTAAATAAGATTTATACTAACAATTATTGAGTTTGATGTTGTGTTCGACAGGACTACTTTTCCTTTGAAAAGACTATTCACTGTTCAAATCACCTCCTTTTAGGAAGAATTATAACATAAAATATGCATTAGATCTCAAAGTGGTTATTTCAAGTAAAGCTTATGGTGAAAGTTTAAAAAGAAACAAGCATTTAACTTTTACTCTAGGAAATTGATTCTTTTAATGGTCACCATCTTTATAAAGCAAAGATAACCTCTTTCATTTACTCAAAGGCATTTTTGTCTCACTTTGTGTATATTCACCCACTAAAATCCAGCTTTTTTACGCGCACGCCTTAACTTGAATTAGTTTTGCAACAATATATAGAGGGAGTCAATTTTTGGAAATCACTTCCTTAACCAAAGCTTTTCTACTTTCAATTAATAAAAGCATAAACATAACATTAAAGATCATAGGCTATTTCCTGCTACATAAAGTTAGTGAAACACAATTTGACTGATTAAATCTATGTTCAAGTAATTATAATGCGATTTTGCTTTCTGGTTTCTTCTTAATTTCTAGGGAAATCGGAGTTCTCATTCTCACATACAAACACTACCTTCCAGGTACCCATCAATGAAGAAAAGAAGAAAAAAATGAGGAGACATAGTTTGTTTAAACGTTGTGATCTGTTCTACGTAAAGAAAAAAGTAGTCAAGGTCACAATTTGATTAGTATTGTCATGAATTCTAACTCAATGATATTGAGGTATTTTCTTAAATCATTTGTTATTCGAATTTCATTAGTCTGATTTATATAGATTCTTGTTACGTAAGATTCATTTAAAGGAGAAACGCTTTTTTCATAAAAAAAATTATATTCATAAAACTTAAACTCGAAATATTTGATTAAGGATCGAGAGATCTCCATCAATCCTTTGGTAGTAATGTTATTGAACCTTTGGTCTCGTTTAGTACGTTGTTTTACTACGTCAACATAAGTGATGTTAGATAGTTTAATGGAATTCGCAAACCCGATCCAAGTTTAGCTTTTTTAATTTATTTTAGTTTACTGTGAATAAATTAATTTAGGGTGATTTGGCACAATAAAATTATCTCTAATGCCCACTTAATATTTGATAGAAAAATAATGAATTTACAAAAATTACAGATATTTTATTTAAAGAGCTCATATATATATTTTTTATTATCTCTTGTAAAAAAAAACATATAGCCAAATACTTTTTATAACAACAATAGCAAACCCAGTACGATCTCAAGTAGGGTATGAGGAGTATTATATGTACGCAGATCTTACCTCCACCTTATAAAGATCAAAATAATTTTTATAATGGATTGAAAAATCAAAATTTCGCGCAGTCTAGGACTCTAATGGGTCTTTTCTACTCTAAAGTGAATTAGTTTTTATATATATATGTAAAAGGAGAGCTACTGTTATTTCATGGTGTCAAAGTTCCTCAAAATTTTGATACTTTTTTGTGCATATATATAAAAGATGGGCTCACTTTCGTTCTGATTCAAAAGCAACAAAATATATTCGGTCATGATTATGACAAGGTTGATTAAACTTGGTGGATAATGTTGGAGATCAAGATTGCATCCCTTGCCCTATGTTTGCAAAAAGAGGACAAAGCTGCTTCCATTAATATGAATGAATATATCTTCCATAACAGTTTTAGTACAAGAAGAAATGATTTATTCCTAACACATCATTTCATGTCACAAGTTGATAATAGTTTGAAACCTAATTTGAACCTTACTATAACTGTACAAGCATCTTTATTGATGTCACTATTTAGATCATTTTTTATACTATCAGTATAATTTAGCCTTATTTTAATAACTTGGGTGATTGTCAATTTTACTATTTCACTTATTACGATCAATTATACATAGTTATCTATTAAACGGTCTAATAGGTATAAAAATATTTTTATACAATTATTGTATAATAGTTAAACTCTTTTTAAACGCTATGCTGGATATTTTTCTTTCTCCTTTCTTTAGATAGCAGCCACAACAAGTGATTGCGTTTGAATATATAAGACCAATATATGTTTGGATATGATGCTACACCTACACTAAAATGCTTCGACTTTAAAGGGCCATTTAGAATTCTGATTGTGACAAACTTCAGTAATAGTAATGGACAATAATATTGGTTTATACATGATTATCTTGTCAATTTTTCCCCTTAGTTTGAAGATATAGTAGGCGTTTGGACATAAAAATTATAATTTTTGAAAAAAGTACTATTTAGAGTTAAGTTGAAAAAAATAATATTTGAAATTTAAAATTATGTTTGGACATGCATTTCACGTGAAAAAATATTGCAGTTTTGAGAATGGGAAAACAAAAAATGTCGAAAATTTTGAAAATGTATTTTTTTGAGAAACTTATTTTCGAATTTTTTTCAAAATACTTGCAAAATTTTTTGGACAAATACGTTTTTGAAAAATAAATTCGAAAAAAGAAAAAAAATATCTATGAAAAAATGGATCCATGAAAATAGTAACCCATCAAGAGTGGAAAAAAGACTTTTTTTGGTAGGGTTGGGTTTGATTGAGATGACTCAAGAAAACTGATTGGTAGAGGTCCATAAATACATACAACACTTGAATTGATTGAATAAATTAGTAGGTCTGCCGTCAAAAGAATTTACATCCACTGCTTTTTATTCTTTATTTATGGTACATAAAAGGTCCAATGGTTAAGTAGCATTTGATGAAGATCAAAATTTGGTAGATTTTGACCACATTACCTTTTTTTTTCCCAGGAGATTGTAGAAAACAAATCACATTGTACTGTAAATACTTACCCACACTGATTAGATGTATCTCTTAATGTAGTAATTCTCCAAGCTGGTTAGTGTAGTGATGTCTTCTCTTTTTTCTTAGATAAATAGAAAATATTTTAAGTAATATTTTAAGAAAGTATAAACTCAAATGCACGTCTTTTATTTTGAGTAAATTTTACGGTGATCATTCAGCTTTGTGTTCATTATCCAAAAGTCACTTTTTTTTTTGTTACGTAAATGTCATTCAATTTTGTGTTCATTACCCAAAAGTCATTTTTCTTTCTTTTGTTACACAAAAATTATTTTACTTTGCTCTAATTATCACAAAAGTCACCTCGGCTAAATTTTAAAATATTTTTACTTGAAAAGTCTATTATACCCTTAACATTATAAATTCTCCCATATTTGTAATACCTTATGTATTATATACTCTATAATACTCTATCCGTTTCAATTTATGTGAACCTATTTTTTTTTAGTCAGTGCAAAAAAGAATGACCCCTTTCCCTATTTGAAAACTATTTACCTTTATGCAATGATTTATAGCCATACAAAATATATGTGCCTCATTTTATACCACAAGTTCAAAAGTTTTCTCTCTTTTTTTAAACTTCATGCCCAGTCAAATGGGTTCACATAAATTGAAACGGAGTGAGTATATTTTTACCTAACTATTTTACTTATATTTAAAATAATATTATATTATTTTATTTATTATTTTTATAATATATCAGTACATTTAATTTTTCATGGCACTCAATTTGTTTAATCATAATCAAACATTAATATATTTTAAATATGAAACGACAAATATATTTATTTTTTAATATTTATTTGAAATAATAAAAATAAATTTTCTTAACAAATGATAGTTTTTATCTATAGTCACTAAAAATTTTAGAAAAAATTCAAAGATATTTGTACTTAATATTAAGTTTTTTTTAATTTTTTCTGTTAATATTATTTATTTAAAAGTGTTAAACTGCTGTGTCAATGCGCTAAATGTGAGTATTTTATTTATTGGATTAATGAATGTGGCTGGGCTGATAATCAGTAAGCTTTGATTTTATAATTTTAATTAAAAATATTCCATTAGGCATGGTTAAGAACATTGACTTGAGATTTGTTCACAGTAATATTACTAACAAATTTAATAATACTACCTATATATCTTGAAAATTAACGTTAGGAAAAATTAAATGTATGAATATATAATAAAAATAATAAATAAAATAATATTAAGTTATTTCAATTATAAGTAAAATACTTGTGTAAAAGTATATTATATAGCATATAATATAGAAGGTATTATATATAACATAGATGGAAGAATTTATAACGTTAAGGGCATAATAGACTTTTCAAGTGAAAGTATTATTAAATCTAGTCAAAGTGACTATTGTGATAATTGGAGCATAGTAAAATGATTTTTGTGTAACAATAGAAAGAAAAGTGATTTTTGGGTAATGACCATATAATTAAATGACTTTTCGTAACAAAAGAAAGAAAACTAACTTTTGAGTAATTACAAAGTTGAATTGACCACCCATGAAATTCACACTTGACATATAAAGAATATTTGAAATATACATAAAAAATACATCTTAAAATAAGATGACACTTCACAAATAAATATACAAAAATTATATACATAAAGATACCTTTTGAATTAAAGTGATACTTCATATATAAAATATAAAAGACGTATAAATTAATACATCTTGAATTTAGGTGGCATTCACATATGCATCAGATTTTAAACAATGGAGTGAAGAAGATGAATGTTGGGCTTAATTTTTGTAATATGCTAATAATGAAAAAAAATGCTCTTTATGGAATAAACAATAAATGATGCTATTTTTTTTAAATAATAGTTAAAAAAGGATCAAGTGTATAAAAAACTCCAAAAAGGAAGGAAATGTAAACTGGACTAAAAGATGGGCCCAAATTCCTTTTGGGTGGATAGGACTGGCATTTTCATTAGAGGAATTTTCATAAACTACTAGAGCTTAGAGCCTAATAGCTATAATTTGGGTGAAATTAAAAAAATAGTCAGATTTACAAGTGGTAATTAAAAAATAGCCACAATTTCAAAAGTAATTGAAATTTAGCAACTTTTCATGTAAAGATAAATATGAACGAAAATATTGTTCAAAATTCGGAAAATATTCCAGCATAATATACGGAAGTTCAAATTTTTTATATGTGAACTTCCAGCATAATATACTTGAGTTCTGGCATAATATACTAGAGTTCCAGCATAATATACTGATCCAGCATAATATGCTGGAAATTCATACACAGGTGCTCCAATCTCCAGTATATTATGCTAGAACTTTCCGTGTGCTACACAGGTGCACTAATCTCTAGTATATTGTCACGAACCAAACTCCCTCCGTATAATGTCGTGACGGTACCTAGTCTCTACGACTAAGTAAGCCCAACAAATTTCGGAAAATAACAAAACACAAGTAAAACTTGGCAACTAACAGTAGTGGATAACTGAATAACTAGTAACAGTGCCGTCCGACATGTACAATAATCAATACTCTATAAATACACAGTCTTCCCAAAACTCAGGAACATCATAAGTCACAAGCTACAGAAGGAAAATAACATCTCTATACACTAGAGTCTAATAAAAGGAATACAAGAAGTGTTTGACATATGGGAGAATCAAGGGGTACTACTAGATCTGCGGACGCGGCAGATGTACCTTGAAATCTCCGTACAACAGCAAGCACTCTCACCTAATAGCGATGCTGATAAGAAGTACCTGGATCTGCACACAAAAAATATGTGCAGAAGAGTAGCATGAGTACACCATAAATGGTACCCAGTAAGTGCCAAGCCTAACCCCGGTCGAGTAGTGACGAGGTCATGTTAGGCCCACTGGTAAATAATAAATAAGGCAGGAGAATATACAGTACAATGAGAGACTAGAATTTAACAAAAGGAAACACAACAAGGCAACAGTACCACACACAAGGGTAAACAACAGGGGATCTCCCGAGGTACCTCTTCATAGTCCTAAAATGAATATACAGGGAGAACTCCCGAGGTACCGCCTCGTAGTCTCAAAAGTAAATATACAGGGAGAACTCCCGAGGAACCGCTTCGTAGTCTCAAAAGTAAATGTGAAGGAAAAACTCACGAGGAACCGCTTCGTAGTCTCAAAAGTAAATATGCAGGGAGAACTCCCGAGGAACCGCTTCGTAGTCTCAAAAGTAAATATGCAGGGAGAACTCCCGAGGAACCGTCTCGTAGTCTCAAAGGTAAATGTGCAGGGAGAATTTCCGAGGAACCGCCTCGTAGTCTCAAAAGTAAATATGCAGGGAGAACTCCCGAGGAACTGCCTCGTAGTCTCAAAAGTAAATGTGCAGGGAGAACTCCCGAGGAACCGCCTCGTAGTCTCAAAAGTAAATACACAGCTCAAACCGATAAATACAACAGTTAACATCAAGATTTCTACAGTTATACTGATAAAGAACAAGGAAAAGCAGGAAATCAACTAGGCATGCTTCACAGAGTTCAAGATTTCTACAGTTATACTGATAAAGAACTAGGAAAAGTAGGAAACCAACTAGGCATGCTTCAACAGTTAACATCAAGATTTCTGGTTTGATCTTCTTATTCTTCTCAATGCATTAATCTACGATTCTTCTCGTTTGTAATTCAGATCGTAACTAATAATATCTTCATTGTTATATATTATTATAAATTTTATATGAAAAATATTCATTCTATGCTTAATTGTATAATATATAAATGTAATTTAATTTCAAGTACTTTATGTTGTCACGAAACACCGAAAATCTCTAGTTCATTAAAAAATACACTATTAAAGTGATTGCAAAAGAATTAATTGCAGAATAAAACATCCAGTATAATATACTGGACCTTTCTGAATAGATATATTAAACTTACATACTTCCAGAATATTATACAGAGAGTATGTATGATTCAAACACCAAGAATATATCTAAATATTTAAGATTCACCTACTATCTTGAATAAAAATATGGAATTTTATCGTTAGATATGTGAAAACTACAAACTCTCTAGCATATAGTTTTGGAGGTATCTTTGATTCAAACTACTATAAAAAATTATGCATAAAATGATATAGAACACAACACTAGTATAAAATGCTGGACTATGCTTAATTAATATGTAAAACTCAGAAACTTCCAACAGATTATACTGGAAGTATCTGTGATTCAAACCAGAAGAACCCATATAAGTTTTTAAGGCTCCCCTAATGTCCTGAATAAAATGTTAAACTTTTATTATTACATATTTGAAAACTACAAACTCTGCAGCATATAGTACTGGAGCTATCTTTGATTCAAAACCTGAAAAAATACTGCATAAAATGGTGCAGAACAAAACGCCAATATAATATGCTGGACTTTTCTTCATCAATATCTAAAACTCAGAAACTTCTAGCAGATTATACTGGAAGTATCTGTGATTTAAATCAGAAGGACACATCTATGTTTTTAAGGTTCCCCTAATGTACTGAATAAAATTCTAAACTTTTATGATTACATATGTGAAAACTACAAACTCTGCAGCATATAGTACTGGAGCTATCTTTGATTCAAAACCAGAAAAAATACTGTATAAAATGGTGCAGAACAAAACGCCAGTATATTATGCTGGACTTTTCTTAATTAATATCTAAAACTTAGAAACTTCCAGCAGATTATACCGGAAGTATCTGTGATTCAAATAAGAAGAACACATCTAAGTTTTTAAGGTTCCCCTAATGTCCCGAATAAAATGCTAAACTTTTATGATTACGTATGTGAAAACTACAAACTCTGCAACATATAGTACTGGAGGTATCTTTGATTCAAAACCAGAAAAATACTGCATAAAATGGTGTTACAATGTTTGATTCAAAACTAGAACAAAACACCAGTTTAATAGGCTAGAGCTTTCTGAATTGATATGTAAAACTCATAAAATTCCAACGTATTATACTGGAAGTATCTGTCGTTTAAAGCAAAAGAACACATCTAAGTTTGTAATGATCTGAATAAAATGCTGAGCTTTTGTGATTACATATGTCAAAACTACAAACTCTTGAGCATATAGTGCTGGAGGTATCTTTGATTCAAATCCATAAAAAAATGCTACATAAAATAGTTCAAAATAAAACATCAGTATAATATGCTAAACCTTTTTCAATTGATATGTAAATTTCACAAACATCCAATATTTTATACTGGAAATATCTGTGATTCAAGCTAGACGAAAACATCTAAAATGTCTACCGTTCCTCCAATGTTCTCCAGCATATAATACTGTAAATTTCTCTGATTCATCAAACAAAAAAACAAAAAAGTGAATGGCTAATCTTTTCCCTATTTCCTGAATAAAATACAGGATACTAATATCTAATTATTTGTGTACATTAAATGCAGGATGCATACAAATTTCTTGATTATTGCTTTCGATGGAAAATGGACACCAGATTACAAGTATTTAGATCATAAAATGAAGCTTCTGCTTATAAATGATGGGACTTCATTTGGCGAATTCATTAATAAGATTTTTGAAGTTATAGTGTTCGACAGGAACAAGTTTGAAGCAATAATATTGTAACGACCCGGCCGGTCGTTTTGAGTATTACAATCTCATTCTCCCATTTACTGCTCAATTTATGTTTTACAGTTGTTATGTGACTCGCCGTAGTGATTGGTTCGGGTCTGGCGAGGTTTTGGAATGAATGGGAACACTTAGTTCCAAGGTTTAAAGATTAAGTTAAAATAGTGTCCGGATGTTGACTTATGTGTAAACAATTCGGAATAGAGTTTGACGATTCCAGTAGCTCCGTATGGTGATTTTGGACTTAGGAGCATGTCCGAAAAAGTTTTTGGAAGCCCGTAGCTAAATTAGGCTTGAAATGGCTAAAATAGAAATTTAAGTTTGAAAGTTTGATCGGGGAGTTGACTTTGTGATATCGGGGCCAGAAATCGATTCTGAAAATTTGAATACCTCCATTATGTCATTTATGACTTGTGTGCAAAATTTGAGGTCAATTAGAATTGAATTAATAGGTTTCGGCATCGAATGTAGAAGTTGGAATTCGATAGTTTTCGTTAAGCTTGAATTGGGGTGTGATTGGTGATATTAGCTGTAACGACCCAGCCGGTCGTTTTGAGTATTACAGCCCCGTTCTCTCATTTACTACTCAATCTATGCCTTACAGTTGATTTATGACTTATCGGAATAGTTGGTTCGGGTCCGGAAAGATTTCAGAGTGAAATGATATACTTAGTCTCATAATTAAAAACTTAAGTTGGAAAAGTTGATCGGATATTCACTTATGTGTTTACGACCTCAGAATTGAATTATGATGATTCTAGTAGCTCCGTATGGTGATTTTGGACTTAGGAGCGTGTCCGGAAAATTATTTGGAGGTCCGTAGTGGAATTAGGCTTGAAATGGCAAAAGTTGAATATTTAGGAAGTTTAACCGGGGAGTTGACTTTTTGATATCGGGGTCAGAATCCGATTCTGGAAATTGGAATAGCTTCTTTATGTCATTTATGACTTGTGTGCAAAATGTGAGGTCAACCGGACTTGATTCGATAGGTTTCAAAATCTAATGTAGAAGTTGGAATTTCTTAGTTTCATTAACCTTGAATTGGGGCATGATTCATGGTTTTAGCATTATTTGATGTGATTTGAGGCTTCGACTAAGTTCGTATGATGTTTTAGGACTTGTTGGTATATTTGGTTTAGGTCCCGAGGGGCTCGGTTGAGTTTCAGGGTGGTTTCGGACCATTTCTAGGCCATTTTTAATTGCTGATTTCTGTCAACAGAGGTGTGCATCGCGATCGCGAACATTTTGTCGCGTTCGGGAAGAGCAAACATCAGTTTGGGGCCTTGTGAATCGCGATCGCGGAATCTCTTTCGCGATTGCGTAGAACAAAATCTCTGCTGCACTGACCCGACTTTGGAAGCTTATATCTCGCAATCTATAAGGAATTTGGAGGTGATCTAAAAATGAAAGTTGTAGCCCTTGATGTCTAGTTTATTATTGGGACCACAGAGGTCATATTGCTGTGAATTATTTGTTTTGAATTGAAAATTCATACTCAGTCATATTCATTTCATTATATATAATATCTCAGTCTCTGTTGTTATTTATTGATACATCATATCATCATTTTCAAGATATTTTCATGATATTGTGAGCCCATGAGAGAGAGACTGGAGAGATTGATGACTGAGGGAGGCCGAGGGCCTGAATGTGAGGATATGTTTGGGATCGGGCTGCACGCCTAAGCATGCCATGTTAGCTTTATATACATTATTATTATTATATGGATCGGGGCTGCCCACCTGCAGCAAGCCTTATAGGCTTTATATAGCATGTGAGTAGTCCGTGCGGATCCAAATATTTATATAGCACATGAGTTATCCGTGCGGTTTATAGCGCTTGGGCTGAAGGAGTCCCTCCGGAGTCTGTACACACCCCTAGTGAGCGCCAGTACCTACTGAGTGTGAGTGTCGAACAATTGGGAGGATTGAGTGACTTTGAGGACTGAGTGATGGGGAGGACTCAGTGAATTGATACTCTGAGAATATGCATATGGTATTATCACTGAGATACATTGCATTGACATACATACATAATATACATGCATAGAGATGTATTTTCCTCATGCTGTACGATCTCACGTTATTCATGACTTCTCATACATACTGGCGTATGGGCATAATGATGCATTTTTCACAAGCTATCTGGAAAGAAAATGAAACATCTTATTTATTGTGAAAAGGATTTTTGGGAAAATTACTATTTTCAACTTATATTTTTGGCAACTTCGGTAAACGATTTGGGTTTTCATTGATGTACTTGAAAGGTAGAACTATTTTTAGAAATCATGTATTGTTGAGCATTTGATCGTTAAGTTACTTCTGGTATTACTTGTTTTATTTTGTTATGAACTATTGTTGGTTAATAAAATTGGACTTGACCTTGGTACAGGCTCGTCACTACTTTCAACCTAAGGTTAGGTTTGTTACTTATTAAGTACATGGGGTCGGTTGTACTCATACTACACTTTTTCACCTTGCGTGCAGATATTAGATGTTGATGTTGATGTAGTCGACGAGAGCTGGAATTGAAGACGTACCTATGTTCCGGTTGTAGCTGCCTCTTGTTCATGGTAGCTTTAGATTTATAAGAATCTGTTTATGTACATTTCGAACAGATGATGTATTTATTTCATACCAGTTTTGTAAATTCTAATCTTAGAAGCTCATGGTTTGTACTACCAGTCCTTGGGAAATGTATAAGATTTAGATATTTTCTTTTAGTTAATTGTTTTGTTAAATTACATTAGAATTAGATAGTGAATAGTTGGCTTACCTAACGGGCTGGGTTAGGTGCCATCACGACTAGTTGAATTTTGGGTCGTGACATTAGCGTTGTTTGATGTGATTTGAGATTTTAACTAAGTTCGTATGATGCTTTAGGACTTGTTGGTGTATTTGGTTGAGGTCCCGGGGGACTCGGGTGTTCGGATGGTTAACGGATCAAATTCGGACTTACAAGAAATCTAAAAGTTTCTGCCTTCTGGTGCAATCACACCTGCGGAATTTGGCTCGCAGGTGCGAACTCGCAGAAGCGGGATAGGCATCGCAGGTGCGTAAGGTCCGCAGAAGCGGACGAAAACTCACAGAAGCGAGTCCGCAGAAGCAACTCTAAGGTCGCAAAAGCGGAGGCAAAGGGAGTTGGGCAAGACCGCAGAAGCGGACAACTTCTTCGCAGAAGCGAGTCCGCAGAAGCGAAGATGGCACAAAAGCGGCAGCATGACTGCAAAAGCGGGACCGCAAATGTGGTTAGTTTTCGCAGAAGCGGAACCCATGGACAGATTACAAAACAGAGGGGTTCCGACATTTCTGTCATTTGGGACATTTCAAGCACGGTTTGGTGATTTTTCAGAGGGAATTCACGGAAAAACTTGAAGTAAGTCACTTGTGATCATTGTTAGTCAATATTATTGGATTATCATTGAGTATTTCGAATAGATTACATGTTTTTGAGATTTCAAAATGAGAATTTGAGATTTGAAGGTCGACCTGAGGTCAAAGTTTGGTAAATTTGGTACGGTTGAACTCGTGGTTGAATTCATATTTTATAACTTTTGTCGGGTTCCGAGACGTGGGACCCATGGGCGAGTTTTGGGTAAAATTTCGGATTTTGATGGAAAATTTGTATTTTCATATGGAATTAATTCCTACAATTTTTATTGACTGAATCAAATTATTTGTGGCTAGATTCGAGACATTTGGAGGCCAATTCGCGAGGCAAAGGCATAACAGAATAAGGAATTACGCGGTTTGAGGTAAGTAACAGTTCTAAATTTGGTTCTGATGGTATAAACCCCAGATTATGTGTTATGTGATTGGTTTTTAGGTGACGCACATGCTAGGTGACGGGCATGTGGGCATGCACCGTTGGAATTGTGACTTGGTCAATTCCATGGAACTATGTAGTTGAATAATCTATCAATATCCGTACATTTTTCACGTATTAGAGAAATCGAACTATAAATCATGTTTAAACCATGTGTTTACACTGTTGGGACCCATAGAGGTCATGTACTTGTGGAAGTATCTGCTAAATTACTTTTTTGCACTGAGTCACAATTTTATTTGCACATGTCATCTCAGCCTCGGTGGTGGAATGAAGTGGTCTAAGGTAAAGTTGAAGCAAAGAAGGCGGCGTACCTGAAGTTAG
>AWOL01S0024052.1:0-96564 GCA_000715115.1 Nicotiana otophora
GTACATGGGGTCGGTTGTACTCATACTACACTTCTGCACCTTGCGTGAAGATGTTGGATGTTGTGCACCACGGGAGCTGGATTTGAAGATGTACTTGCGTTCTGGTCATAGCTGCCTCTTAAACTTGGTAGCTTTAGAATTTAAATCTATTCATGTAAACTTCAAACAGATGATGTACTTTATTTTGTATAATCTTTGAAAATTCTATATCTTAGAGGCTCATGATTTGTACTACCAATCCTTAGGAAATTCTTGTATAAAGCAGTTGTATTTTCATTTTTTTATTAATAAATCCCACTTAAATTGGATAGCTGTTAATTGACTTACCTGATGGGTTGGGTTAGTTGCCATCACGACTAGGTGGAGTTTGGGTCATGACAAGTTGGTATCAGAGCTCTAGTTTTATAGGTTCTACAAGTCATGAGCAAGTGTCCAGTAGAGTCTTACGGATCGGTATGATGACATCCATACCTATCTTCGAGAGGCTACATGGCATTTAGGATAATTTCCCATCTTTTGTTTCTTATCGTGAGAAATTGATTCAGCTTGAGACATAACTCATTGAATTCCCTCCACGCATTCGTATGCGCATGTGAGAGCTCGGTATTAGCGGTGCATCGACAACTTGTGATTGCATGGTTGATATGCGAGATGTGATTTCTCTGTGCTGATGATGGGCTAGTCTGGAGGACTTGAGGCTGGGTTTTGACTGTAGCTTGAGCACGAGTACTTCGGTTGTGTGGGCGCGTGCTTTTGGAACTTATATGTCCAGTAACATCCCTATGAGTGAAGTTTGTGACTCGATGAGTGGTTGGATGGCTATATGATGGGTATGATGCGACTGCGGGATGTGTTCCAATGGATTGAATGTAACGAGAAGAGTTTGCTTGCGATGTAAAAAGCACTATCAGATGCTTGATTTCTGTCGTGATTTAACGTATAGTCTCGAGTTATGAGCGTGTTGAAGGATGTTTCATGTTATTTAATTTTGGAATGAATTAGATTCTCATTTATTGATGAGTTCATACTCGGGGAGATTAAGTGAGGGCACAGTAATCGTGGTTGCGAAATGATATAGCAAGATTCCAATTTGAGGCTAAGCAGGTGTGTTATCTCCTGTAGAGTAATCTATGTTATGTGGAGAGTTTCCTTTCCACTAGGAGGGTATATTTGTTGAAATGTGAATTTGAATTTGGTTGATACAGTTGACCTGATCGTCATGTGGATGTATGCGAGCTTAGTAGATGATTAGAGGTACTATATGGTTTGTGTTATGTGTGCTTATGAAGGGTTAGCTGAATCTTCTTGCGGTATTATAGAAGTAATAGAGTATGTGTATGGTGAGTTATCAGATGTTCTATTCTATGGCATTGAGCTAAGTGGGGGAGTCTGTTATCGACGATTTGATTGCATGGTTACATGTTGTATTGGTTTGGCCCGAGGCATACTTGTGGATCAGTTATGACTTATAGAGGTTGGTTTTGAGGATGACTTGAGTAAGGGAATTTCAGAATACAGGTTATATTGCACTTTATGAGTATATGAAAATCATGGAATGATTTGTGAAGGATGTAGTGTGTATGGAGTATGAATTTGATCGGTTGTGTTAAGGCATGGTTACTTCCTTGGGTGTTGTTGTGCTAATGAGGCACATGTCCTTTGGCCCGATTGGGCAGCACAATTGAGATTTAGGCAGAATGAATGACTCTCGAGAAAGGTCTAATTGATTCAAGATTTATATGCAGCAATTGGGAATGTTTCAGTTTTGTATATGGCTAGAATGTGAGATTTACGTTGGATGGTGTCGAGACTCGGGGTATTTCTATATCATTATGGATTCTACATTTCAGTATCTGGGCCTCAGGGCAGTGTGGTTTTATGCTAGGATCTCTTGTGGTGAGCTTTGGGTGAGGATCGTGGTATTCTAACAAGGAGAAGTGTCAGCTTGAGGGCAATTCAGAAGAGGCTCGGAGAAATAGGACAGTTTGGTAGTAGGTTGGATCAGTACGGTAATAGATATGATCGGTTCTTTGGTTACTTATGATGTGGTTAGGCTCTACAGGTGTTTTGGTATCAATACTCTTGGATTTGGCAACCTGCGTGGCTTGGTTGAGTTAGATAGACTCAGTTTTGATGGTTTGGTTATGGGAAAATGGGTTTCGAAGAGTTCTCGATGGTTTCTATCATAGCTTGGGATGGATATTTCCTGCTGGCATGAAGAACATGTTGCGTATTATGATTTTCTCCTGGATGATATCAAATGGAAGGTTTCTAACTGATCGGGTACGTATTCAGCTTGTGACTTAGAGTTGATTATGAGATTCTCATACGTTTTATATGAGGGCATGATAGATGCGGTGTGTTGTGTAGGATTGAGTTTTGCATGTGCAAGGTCATAGTTAATATTTGGAGGGAAGGTCATGAATTTTGGACAGGATGGATAGTTTCAGATATATAGATGAATGTTATAACTACTTGATAATTCCTGAGAAGGGTGTGTATTTCATAAGGCGTACTGAGTGTTTATTTACGGATGCTTCATTGGTACTGCGGTACTCGCCTGGTTGATCGACTGTTGATATTCAGATTTTTCTATGTGGCACGGAATAATTATGGAAGTATTCCTCGTGTGATGATCGTGTATGGGAGATGTGTTAGACATTCGGGCGGTGGAGTTGGGAGCAGATATGGTAATTCGTGTATTCTATGAATTTGAAGACTAGGAGTTCTCAGAAGCAGATTATTTCTTGGTTGTGGACTGTAGCCAGATGATAGTATGTGTTATGGTTCGGTCATTTTAGACTTTCGGAGGGTTATTTATCTATTTGTGGGTGACCAGAGTTGAATTGGGGCCCACTGGTAGGCCGAATGAGGAAGTGTATTCTACACCGGGTAGGATTGGTTGACTCTATACTGCTACTATTGACGGATGTGCCATTTGGTCAGAGTTAAGCGTATTCATGTTCTAATATGTTCTACGAGTTACCCTTCTATGCCATGAGTGGTTTTGAATTGTTGGTTATAAGCACACATGGTGCAGTTCTATTTTGGCCTTATAGCGGAATTTGAGCAAGATGGATATTAGGGTATTGAATGGTTGATTCCGCCTTGGTTATGTTCTCTCTGAACTGTGGTACATCGTGCTAGTTGCTTCTACGTGGTTATGGTCATACACTTCGGGTACTTGATGTCGAATTGCATGTAGTTATTGATTTTGAGCATGGTGGCTTGAGGTATTCCATATGGACCCGTGTCTGGATGGGGTCACGCATTGCAGCTGGGTTATGTTTGTACATGATCCTTTATGTTAGATTCGTGTTTCTTGGCTCTACTTTGTAAGATGGGTTTGTAACATTGCGGTTGTGGTGGTAATTGTTGAGCTTGCGGGACGGTTCTCTCATTGGAGTCATTTTCTATGTTTGAGTACATTTGGATTGTTGCGTATTGGTGCACCGATTGCACGTTTTGTGGCTCTTGGTAGTATTGGTGTGGATTGGTAGTAGAGTATCTTGTTTGATAAGATGAGGTTGTTGGACCTAGAATGGGTGTTATTGGATCTGATTTGTGGTATATTTGGAAGTTTTAGCACGAGGTTTGTTTGATGCGAGGTCTATTACCGGTACCGGGCTTGTTTTGAGCAGTTATTACGGTCAAAATTATTGCTATGAGTATTTGAGTTATGTGGTATATCATGTGATTGTATCATGGGTTATGGTTATGGCTTGATACAGGTTTTTCACACTTATACAGTGTGTAGAAGCAAGATTCATATCTTATAGGAAATTCCGGATGTTGGGAATTGGATTATGTGGTTTACGGGCTTAGGTTGAAGTAATGATCTTCAGTTATGTTGCATTGTCAGGTATATATGGAATAGGGTGATGTGGGATCACCTCGGGTATGTGCGTGGTAAGGTTACACAGCGGTTTAATGGCTTTGGAATGACTCTCGGCACGTTCGAGGACAAATGTATGTTTAAGTGGGGGAGTATGTAACGACCAGACTGGTCGTTTCGAGCATCTACACTTCGCTCGGTAGTTTTAGGGCGGGAGTAGCTCCATATGATGTATTATGACTTGTGCGAATCGCCGGTTTTGGTTTTCAAGTTATTCGAAATCGATTTGGAAGAATGAATTTCATTGTTGAAGCTTTAAGTTGGAAGAGTTGACAAAGCTTGACTCTTTAGCAATTGACCTCGAATTGGAGTTTTGATAGTTCCGTTAGGTCCGGATGGTGATTTTGGACTCGGAAGTTGATTTGAGGATATCAGATTCGGATTGTGGTTCTGGAAATTGAAATAGTTTTGCTGTGTCATTTGGGACTTGTGTGCAAAAGTTGAGTTCATTCCGAGTTGATTTGATGTGTTTCGGTGCTAGTATTGGAAGTTGAAAGTTCAAGTTCGTTTAAGTTCGACTTGAGGTGTGATTCGTAGTTTCGATGTTGTTGTGTGTGATTTGAGGCCTCGACTAGGGCCGTATTATGTTATGAGACTTGTTAGTATATTCGGATGGGGTCCCGAGGGACCCGGGTGAGTGATGGACCTGTTTCAGATCATCTTTCATTCATATGGGATGGCTAGCCCTTGCTGAACCTGGTGTGACCACACCTGCGGAATATTGGGCGCAGGAAAACAAAAGTGAAGTAAGATGGATAGGAGTTTTGTCGCCAAAAAGACGTCGCAGAAGCGGCCCTTTTGTTCGCTAATTCGACATTGCTGGGCATATTCTATATATTTCGAGGTTTTGGCTCATTTATTATATTTTTGTGATTTGGTGCTCGGATTGAGGCGATATTTGAAGCAATTCTCACCGTATGGATTGGGGTAAGTGTTCTCTAATTGGTTTTTGATTATATTTTGTGATTTTATCTTCGTTATTGGTAATTGGATTATGAATTGTAAGGAGAAATTGGGGGTTTTAGCCTAAAGTTTCATATATTGAGTTTTTGAGTTTTGAACATCGATTCAGAGTCGGATTTGAGTGAAACTAATATGGTTGGACTCGTAATTGAATGGATTATCGAATTTGTATATGTTTCGTCGAGTTCCGTGTTGCGGGCCCGGGTTAGACTTTTTGGTTGATTTTGGGATTTGATTAAAGATTCTACCTTTATCGATTGTGTTTGTTTTCTTTGTCTTTATTTGATGTATTTGAGTTACTTTTTGCTAGTTTCGAGATGGCTTGCTTATTTGAGGTATTTGGAGCATCGCTTGGCTTGCTCGGTATTTGATTTGGATTGTTCGAGGTAAGTAACACTTCTAGACTTGGTGTTGAGGATATGAATCCCTCAATATACGTGATATGTGTTTGGTGTTGAGGTGACGCACATGCTAGGTGACGGGCGTGTGGGCATGTACCGTGTGAATTGTGACTCAATTATTACTATGGTACTATGTAGTTACCTAATCGTATTTTGTATCCATGAATTCTCTACGTGCTAGAGTAATTAAGCTCTGATCCATGCTAGAAATACTGTCTAGGCTATATGCTTATCCCGTTGGGACCCACTGAGGCCATTTATGCTGTTGAGTTAGTTGCTTACATTGAAATTACATATTCAGTCATACGCATTCATTTGCATATCATAACTCACTATTTGTTACCATTTATTGATGCATCACATCATCTTTTTGGGCTCATTTTCATGACATTGTGAGCCGAGAGACTAGAGAAATTGATGACTGAGTGAGGCCAAGGGCTTGATGGTGAGGATATTGAAGGGATCGGGATGCACGCCGCAACATGTATTATTGATTTATGATAGGATCATGCTGCACGACGCAACATGTATTATTGATTTATGATAGGATCATGCTGCACGCCGCAACAGCGCTTGGGCTGAAGGAGCCCCTCCGGAGTCTGTAAAAACCCCTAGTGAGCACAGGTACCTACTGAGTGCGAGTACCGAGTGCGAGTGCGAGTGCCGAGAGCGAGTGCCGAGTGATTAGGAGGACTGAGTAAATTAATACTCTGAGAGTATGCATATGGTTTATCACCAAGTTGCATTGCATTCGACATGAACACTTGACATACATGCATAGAGATGCATTTTTCCTCATACGGTACAGTATTGCGTCATTCATGACTTCATATACATATTTTCATGTAGGCATAGAGATGTATTTCCTCATGCCATTTGAAAATGAAACATTTACCAGTTGAATGTTTAGGGAAAAATCACAGTTTTACAAACATACTCATATTTTGGGGATTTCGGTAAAAGATTTGGGTTTTCACTAACATACTTGAAAAGCATGCCTATTTTCCAGAACTGTGAACGAGCTGAGCACTATATCTCTGAGTTACTTCTTTTATCACTTTTATTATGTTGTTATGAACAGTTGTTGGCAATTTGTGTTGGACTCCGACCTTTGTTCAGTTTGTCACTACTTTCAACCTAAGGTTAGATTTGTTACTTATTGACTACATGGGGTCTGTTGTACTCATACTACACTTCTGCACCTTACGTGCAGATGTTGGATGCTGATGTTGCTGTGCACGGCAGGAGCTGGATTTGAAGATATACTTGCGTTCCGATCATAGCTGCCTCTTGATCTTGGTAGCTTTAGAATTTAAATCTGTTCATGTAAATTTCAAACATATTAGGTACTTTATTTCATACCGGCTTTGTAAATTCTAAATCTTAGAAGCTCATGATTTGAACTACCAGTCATTGGGAAATTCTTGTATAAAGCGGTTGAATTTTTATTTCTTTTCTTAATAAATCTTATTTAAATTGGATAGTTGTTAATTGGCTTACCTTATGGGTTGGGTTAGGTGCCATCACGACTAGGTGGATTATGGGTCATGACATATACCAACTAGGTACCTTTGAAAAATTTGGATTAAAATAAGTAGTTAAAACTACTGAAGAGACTAGCATAGTAGATAGTGATCATGCTGCTTTTAGATTATTATCTGAAAATGATTTAGCCCTTATAGGGAAACTCATAGATTTTTACATATTGGTTTAATAGAAGTTGCCTTCAAGCCACTTACTTTAAGAGGCTCACGAGAAAGCTTTATAGCAGCTCTCATAGATGGCAGAAACAAAAACTGGAAAAGTTCCCTTATAGGGACAGTACAAACCAGTTTGGCCTATGGCCCTGCATATTTTAATGCATATCCTAATTTGCAAATTTCTTTGAGTGATAAAAACTCTTTAAATGCTTTAATATTAAGTATTAAGCTTCATGGTTATGATTATATGCCAGGGACAGAAGTTACGTGTATCTCTTGTAGGATTTATTACAAACCTTTATATACTTTAAGTACTATGTGCAAAATTATGGATTTCAAAAATGAAACTATTCTTATAAAAACTAATTTTGGTATATCTAAAGTTACAACCAGAAGACCTATTAAATGGGATGAAATAGATTTTCCCAAAGAATGGGTCATTGAGGAAGCAATTGCTCCTCGAAATGACATTAACAGTGAAATCACAGAAGTTGAACAAACTTTTGATGAAACTGTTAAGATCAGGATCAATGAACCCGATCAAGCTGATAATGTCAGTTATTTATCTTGATTAACTAGATCAAATTCCTCTTATATTTCACATGTTTATTATACTGTAGATTTTCTATCAAGAGCATCTACTTCGCAAATTAGAGACAATAACAAAATAGAGGTCATAAAAATTAGCACAGATAATATTGCTAGTGCTATTCCTGATCCAACTAAATTCGAAATAGATTTTTCTAATGGTTTAAATGGATAAAAACCAAATAGATTTTAGTCCGGGTTCGCCGGCGAGAAAAATGATTGCACAAGAATTTAAAAACCCAGATGGGAACTTTTCAGAAATAGGTTTTTTGATAATTTTGATGAGAAATTAATAAATTTCTTCCAAAATAATTTTCAAAGGATATTAGAGGTCACAATAAAATGATTGCTTTTGTTCCATGGTTTATATCTAAATATGTTGATGGTTATATTTACATGCTAGAGAGAGATTACAAACTAGATCTGATTTCCCCATCAAACCTCTTTTCAAATGGGAGAAAAGGATAAAGTAATTTATTATAAAACCTTTTCAAAATTATTTGAAGATGATACTGGCAAAATTACTGCTAGGAATTTTAATACTATGCTCACACAAAATAATTATACTAATATATATATATATGTATATGTATATATATATATATATATATGTATATATATATATATATTAGTATACTGGGTGAACAAATTGTTTCTATTAATGAAAGACTGGATAGATTAATAGCAGATGTCCAGAAAATATCTAAGAAGGATACTACAAAAGGTAAAGAGCAAATTCCTACCGCAAGTATCCAACCACCTCCTGAGGTCAAAGACTTTAAATTAAAAATCTCGAAGACCTGGAGAATTTATTAGATAACAAATTTAAAGGATTCAAACTTAGTCCTTTAAATTTAGAGCATCCATCTTATGAAGACAGAAGTCTAAAAGGGTATGATGTGATATATAAAATCTCTGAAACGTTTGCTCGAAAATCGGTCCAAAGGATGTTCTATTATACTAGGCCAACTCCTCAAGATGTACTCATAAAGGAGCCTGATGCTAGTCATATTTCCCAGAGCTATAATGGCATAGAAATCTATGAAAGGAACATAGATGGTTTTACTAACCGTCAGATTTATACTCAAGTACATAGAATGCTTATCCCTTTTGAAAACGAATTTTTTCAATCTATGGACTCGTAGGAATTTTATCCTGAATTTGTCCATTTGATAAATTATCTGGGACCTTAATTCTGGTTCTTTAATAACCTTGAGAAGTTCCAATAATCTATCTATAAAGACCGAACCTATAACGACCCGACCAGTCGTTTTGAGCTCTAGCTCATCGTTTGGCGGTTTGAGACTTTGCGTAGCTTCACTTCATGATTGATGACTTGTACGTGTAGGAATAGCATTTTGGGATGTTCGGATGAAAAATTCTAATTTCGAAAGCTTTAAGTTGGAAGAATTGACTAATATTTGACTTTTGACTAAACGACCACGGAATCGGGATTTGAAGGTTCCTATAGGTTCGTATGATGATTTTCGACCTGGGCGTATGTTCGGGTTGAGTATCAGGTGGCCTGGGAGTATTTCAGTGTTTATTGTGGAAAGTTGGCATTTTGAAGGCTTTACAATTTCCTATGTTTGGCTTGAAGTGAATTTTTATGTTATCGATGTCTGTTTGGGGTTCCGAGACTTGAAATAGTTTTGTATCATGATTTTGTGACTTGTACGTAAAGTTTGGCATCATTCTGGAATGTGTTGATATGATTCGGACACATTCATCGTAGTTTAAAGTATTAAAGTTTAAAGAAGGATTTTTATAGTTGATTCATAGTTTGGATGTTGTTTGGTGTGATTTGAGGCCTCGAGCAAGTTTGTATCATGGTTTGCGAATGGTTTGTATGATTGGACAGGGTCCCGGGGGCCTCAGGCGAGTTTAAGACGGGATTCAGATCGATTTGAGCCTTGATGGAGTTGCTGGAATTTCTGTTGATGGTGCGACCGCTTCTACGGAAGTTTGGTCGCAAAAGCGAGGTGGAACTCGCAGAAGCGGCTTGGGCAGACTAGGCGTGTAGTCGCAGAAGCGGAGGTGCCCATCGCACCTACGTGAGCGCAGAAGCGAGCCTAGTGACGTAGGTGCGGGCAAATGTACAGATGCGCGAGGTAGTGTCGCACCTATGATTGAGTAGGAGCGGAAGAATTTATGCAGGTACATGAGGTCGGATGTGTTTATTCGGCATAGTATTGCTTATGGAGGAGCCTTCGGGAATTGGATGCTCTTTCCCGTCATCAGTTGTTCCATGTAAAAACTCTATTGTAACATGCAGGTTATGAGACGGCTTGATTATTCGCACATGTGTTGTGATCCCATGTAGCTTGTGGTATTAAGTGAGCAGGATGGCTCTCGAGATACAGGTCATTTATTGCACCTTAGTCGTGCTTGGGTTTTGTAGCATATGGCACTATCCATCTCTCCAGGGTTATATTATTGCACTTGGCATGCTTGTGGTCGATATTCAGGTATTTCGTATGTATGAGTATTGTGGCTTGATGGGTACTTCCTTATTTATTGTTATGTGTGGATCGGGTGGAACGCCTCCACTGGTATGTTGTTTGGATCGGGTCGCATGCCGCAACGGTACCATGGGTTGATCGGGTTGCACACCGCAACAGTGAGATATTGAGTACGTTTCCATATATCTATTCTTGTGTATTTTGTTTCTCATTTTCTTAGAAGGGTTCATAGCATCTGATCGACCATTTTATTCGTTACGCGGGCGAGGTAGTTCTTTTTCAGAGTTCATTTTTCCTTATGTATCACATTCAAGTTTGTAGCTTGTTCGCGCATTTATGGCGTCATACGAGATTTTTTGTGGTGTTAAGGTTGCTTATTGCACGAGCAGTGTATACTGGGTGAGACGAAATTATTGGACCTCAAATTAGTGCAATCATATTTATATAAGGTATATTAAAGAGCAAATATAGTTACTCAGTTTTGAACAAGGTAATGGTTCCTGTTAGAAGGAGAGACTCTGTGATTTGATGATTCGGCAGGTGTTATGAGTTTCTACATATATCTTACATCGTGGCAGTATTGTGAGGATTGAAACTGGGCTTATATGTGTTATGAGGTACACTACGAGTGTCGGGTCAGTGAATTTGCAGCTATTGTGCTTGGGAGAGGTTGCCTTGGGCAAATGAGTGATGCGGTGTGTTGTGTGATGTCAACATGGTTGCATGATCATGTGGGGGCTCAACGTGTGGAGATTGAAACGGTGTTTATATGTTAGAATCAGGTCTGGTAGAGGATTTCAGAGGTTAGAATTTGGTTTTATGGCTTATTGACTAAAACAAAAAGGGAGAATCTTCGGGCTCAAGCTAATATGCTCAACTTGGTTGTGGTGGCATGGGTAGGTGCACGAGGTGTTGAACAGTTATTTTGGGGCAACTCCGGAGCAGTTCTTAGCACGTTCGAGGACCAGCGTATGTTTAAGTGGGGGAGAATGTAACGACCCGACCGGTCATTTTGAGCTCTAGCACGTCGTTTGGTGGTTTGAGGCCTTGAGTAGCTTCACTTCATGTTTTATGACTTGTAGGTGTGGTTGGAATCGAATTTCAGGAAGTTCAGAGTTCATTCGGATGGAAAATTCTAATTTCAGAAGCTTTAAGTTGGAAGAATTGACTAAGGTCTGACTTTTGAGTAAACGGCCTTGGAATCGGGATTTGAAGGTTCTAATAGGCTCGTATGAAGATTTCGGACATGGGAGTATGTTCGCGTTGAGTATCGGGTGGTCCGGGAGCATTTCGGCGCTTATTGTGGAAAGTTGGCATTTTGAAGGTTTTAGAATTTCCTAAGTTTGGCTTGAAGTAAATTTTTATGTTATCGATGTTCATTTGGGGTTCCGATCCTTGAAATAGGTTTGTATCTTGATTTTTCTTGTATGTAAAGTTTGGTGTCATTCCGGAATGTTTTGATACGATTGGGACGCGTTCGTCGTAGTTTGAAAGTTTGAATGTTTAAAGAAGGATTTTTATCGTTGATTCGTAGTTTGGATGTTTTTTGTGTGATTTAAGCCCTCGAGCACGTTTTCATCATGTTTTGGGAATAGTTGGTATGATTGGACGGGGTCCCGAGGGCCCCGGGTGCGTTTCGGATGGTATTCGGATCGATTTGAGCCTTGATGGAGTTGCTGGAATATCTGTTGCTGGTGCAACCGCTTCTGCTGAAGTTTGGTTGCAGAAGCGACCTCGCATATGCGCAGTGGAGTTCGTAGAAGCGGCTTGGGCAGCCTGGGAGTGTAGTCACAGAAGCGGAGGCGAACAGCGCACCAGCGTGTGCGCAGAAGCGAGGCCCATTTCCGCAGGTGCGGGCAAATGCGCAGATGCGTGACTCAGTGTCGCACATGCGATTGCGCAGGAGCGGAAGAATTTCCGTAGGTGCGATGAGCCATTGATAGCGGACTTCCGCAAGAGAGAGAGTTTTCTCACAGAAGCGGGCTCGTAGGAGCGCAAAGTGTTCCGCAGGTGAGGAAAATTGTCTGGGCAGAATATATATGCTAGCCAATACGGGATTTGCTCATTTCATCTCATTTTTCTCTTTTGGAGCTGATTCTGGGGCGATTTTGGAGAGCTATTTCGTCCACCTCTTGGGGGTAAGTGTTTCTATACCACTTTTGATTATATTTCATTAACACATATGGAATTTTAACATGGAAAATAGTAGAAATTGAGGGTTTTGAAAGAAACCTAGAAGTTGGTATTTTGTATTTTTGACCATGAAATTGGACATGGAATTGGGAATAAATTATTTGTTTAAGTTCGTAATGTTATGGATAATGTTTATCTTTAGACAATTGCGGAATCTGGGCACGTGGGCCCGAGGGTTGACTTTATTGACTTTTCAAGCGGAGTTGGGAATTGTTATAAATTGTTAAATCGTAAGCCTGGGATTATATTTTGATTTATTTGCACGCTGTTTGACTAGTTTTGGAACGTTTGGCTTGGAGCCAGTTATGGAACTTCAGAGCGAGGTAAGTCTCCTGTGTATCTTTGTGAGGGGAAACTACCCCCTAGGTGATGCAATTGCTATGTGATACTAGTTGTGGGTGTAACTTACGCACGAGGTGACGAGAGTCTGTACGTAGCTAAAGCATGTTTTTGTCCGTGTAGACTTAGGACCTTATCATGTAATATTTGAATTATTTGAACTCATTCTGCTGGCTTAATTATTTGAACTTATAATTGAAATTGATTAAGAAATAAATATATGTATACTAGGCCGAGCCTTATCACCTTGAATTGTTGGCAAGGTATTTGAGAAACAGTAAAGAATATATTCACTTTGCGCTCATGTATTGTATTGTGAGCACGTGTCTCGTAATTCGATAATTTCCTCCCTTTCTTGTGGAGCGGGCCAAACGCCTTGGCAGTATAATAGATGCATCTATGGTTCATGCCGCTCGACCCTCGGAAGTTTACACATTATTCTGAATCGGGCCGAACGACCTCAGCATAATCATGCGTTATATCGCTGGTAGTCCGAACATTCCCAAGATTATCCTTCCACTGATGCCCGACACTTTACATGGTACTTCTTATCCATTTGTTATTGGTACTTGATACATCGGAGCTAATGAGGTAAAATACAAGATTGAGAAATTCATACTTTAAATGAAATATTTGGAAGATTAGGTAATTTATAGATTTACCCTATTATGGGTGTGTGCTTCACATTTGCTTATTATTTTATTATATTGCTTTGTTGGACCTCTAGTAAGCGTCGATGTCGACCCCTCCTTACTACTTATCCGATGTTAGGCTAGATACTTACTGGATACGCATTGATTTACGTACTCATGCTACACTTGTATACTAAATGTACATGGTCTGACAAGTTCATTTGGTGATCATCATGGCGCGTAGGCGCACCTCTTGAGGAGACTTTATGTGAGCTGCATTTCAAGCTACGCATCACAGCCCACGTAGTCTCCATCGTACTATTTATTTTATATTGTCTCATTTACATCCTAGATAGATATTGTATTATTATTGTACTCCCTGATAAATGCTCATGCACTTGTGACATCGGGTTTGGGATATACTAGTTGATGCCTTCGGTTCTGTAAAATATCATCGCCTTTAATATTTTCTTATAAACTACACATTTTGTACGTTCCCGAGGATTTAAAAGTATAAATTTCCTTCCTTATTAAAAATTCATGAATTGAAATTAATGAAAATGAGTAATCAAATTGATCAATCACAGTTGGCTTGCTTGACGGCGGTGTTATGCGCCATCACGACCTATAGTGGATTTTGGGTCGTCACATGACCAATCATTTTTCTTTTTAGAACGTCGTTCCCCTAAATAAGACTCCCCATATATGCTTTTACTATTTTATGACTTGTGGGGATGGTTAGTTCGGGTTTGGAAGGGTTCGGGTTGGAATCAGAACATTTAGTTCCTTAGTATTAGCTTAAAAGTGTTAAGTTTGACTTGGGTCAACACTTTTAGTAAACGACCCCGGAACCGGGATTTGCCGGTCCCAATAGATTCGTATGATGATTTTGGACTTGGGCGTATGTTCGGATCTGGTTTTGGATGACCCTAGAATGTTTCAGTGCTTAATATTGAAGATTGGCACAATGAAGGTTTTTCAAGTTCTTTAAGTTTGGTTTGAAGTACGTTTTGGTGTTATCGATGTCCGTTTGGAATTTCGAGCCTAGGGATAGCTCCGTATGGAAATTTGAGAGGTCGGTGATTCTTAGTTTTAATGTTGTTGTCCGCGTTCCAAGGGTGCGAGCGAGTCCGTTTTATGTGTAACGACCCAACAGGTCATTTTGAGCTCTAGCGCATCGTCCGGCGGTTCGAGGCTTTGACTAGCTTCACTTCAGGTATTACGACTTGTACGTGTGGTCACAATTGAATTTCGGGAAGTTCGGAGTTGATTTGGAAGGAAATTTCTAATTTCGAAAGCTTTAAGTTAGAAGAATTGACTAAGGTTTGACTTTTGAGTAAAAGACCTTGGAATCAGGATTTGAAGGTTCAAATAGGTTTGTATGATGATTTCAGACTTGAGCGTATGTTCGGGTTGAGTATCGGACCACCCAGGAGCATTTCAGCGCTTATTGTGGAAGTTGGTATTTTGAAGTTTTTAAGAATTTCATAAGTTTGAATTGAAGTGGACTTTGGTTTTATCGAAGTCCGTTTGGGATTCCAAGACATGGAATAGGTTCGTATTGTGATTTATGACTTGTGCGCAAAGTTTGGCATCATTCCAGAATGTTTAAGTGTGATTTGGATGCGTTCGTCGAAGTTTAAAAGTTTAAAGAAAGGTTTCGATCGTCGATTCACAATTTTGATGTTGTTTGGTGATTTGAGACCCCGAGTATGTTCGTGTTATGTTTTGGGACTGGTTGGTGCATTTTGTTGGGGCCTCGGAGGCCTCAGGTTTGAAACGTATTGAAAACGGATTAAATTTGGAATTTGAGGACCTGCTGTTGCTGCTGAAATCTAGTGCCATCGCACCTGTGGAAGGAGTGGCCGCAGGTGCAGTCACGCAGGTACGAAGATTCAATCGCAGGTACGATTATCGTGGGGGAAGTCTTTCAGTGCAGGTGCAAGGAAATGTTCACACCTGCAAAGCTGCATATGCAAAGAAGAAGCGCATAACCGGAGGTTGGCCAACAAGGCCTGGGATGCAGAAGCGGACAAGGACGTGCAGGTGCACGAACGCAGAAGCACTTGAGGCCCGCAGAAGGGAAAGAGCAGATGTGCTATTTGGGGCGCAGAAGCGAGGACTGTTGGTGTGGGCTAGAACCGCACTTGCGATAGACTTTCCACAGGTGCGGAGTCGCAGAAGCGGCTAATGGACCGTAGGTGCAAAGGTCGCTAGGCAGTGAGGTGTTTTTAATCCGAGACTTAGCCCATTTCTCCCACATTTTTATTTTGTTGGGCGATTTTTGGAGTTCTTGAAGGGAAGATTTTCATGATCTATGTCAAGGTAAGTAATTCCCACATATTGTGAGTTAAATACATAGATTCTATAAGGATTTAAACATGAAAACTAGTAGAAATTGTGGGGTTTTGGTAGAAAACCTAGAAATTGGTATTTTTGAATTTTTACCCCGAAATTGGACATTGAATTTGGAATAAATTATATATTTGCGTTCATGGTGTTTTGGGTACAATTTATCTTCAAAAAGTTTCAGAATCCCGGCACGTGGGCCCGAGGTTGATTTTATTGACTTTTCGAGCGGAGTTGGGAATTTTTATAAATTTTTAAATTGTAAGCATTAGGGTATATTTTGGTTGAATAGTAGTTTCGGATCGTTTGGCTTGAATTGAAGAGTTAGAGAGGCTTTCGAGTCAGTTATGGAATATCAGAGCGAGGTAAGTCTCCTATCTAACCTTATGAGGGGGAAATTACCCCCTAGGTGATATTTATTATTATGTGCAACTTGTTGTGGGTGCTACGCACGCACGAGGTGACGTGAGGTGACGGGTAGACATAGGACTTTATCATGTAATATTTGAATTGTTTGGACTCTTTTTGTTGCCTTAACTAATTGAAATATTAACTGAAGTTGATTTAGAAGCATATAAATATATTAGTCTGAGGCTTATCACCTTAAGTGGTTGGAGAGTTATTTGAGAAACGGTAAAGATTATATTCACTTCGTGCTCGTGTAGTGTATTGTAAGCACGTGTCTCGTAATTCGGTAACGTCCTTCCTTTCTTGTGGATCGGGCCGAATGCCTCAGCAGTATAATAGATGCGTTGATGGTTCATGCCACTCCACCCTCGGCAGTGTACACATTATTCTAGACCGAGCCGAACGACCTCGGCAAAATCGTGCGTTATATCGCTAGTAGTCCGAATATTCACGACATAATCTTTCCACTGATGCCCGACAATTTATATATTGTATTTCTTATTTATTTGATATTGGCGCTTGACATTTTTCGAGCTCCTAAGGTAGAATACAAGATTGAGAAATTCATACCTTAAAAGAAATATTTTGAAGATTATGTACACTATTGTTGTGTGCTTCATATCTGCTTATGATTTAACATATTGCTTCATTGGACCTCTAGTAAGTGTCGATGTCGACCCCCCGTTACTACTTCTCCGAGGATAGGCTAGATACTTACTGGGTACACTTTGATTTACATACTCATGCTGCACTTCTACACTTAATGTGCAGGATCTGACATGTTCATTCGACGATCATCTGGGCGCGTAAGCGCACCTATTGAGGGGACTTTTGGTGAGCTGCATTCCAGGCTATGCATCACAGCCCATAGAGTCTTAGTCGTACTATTTACTTTATCATGTCTTATTTACATTCCGGACAGATGTTGTATTATTATTGTATTCCTTAGTAAATGCCCATGCACTTATGACACAGGGTTTTGGGATTATACTAGTTGATGTTTATGATTTCGTACATTATTAACGCCTTTCAATTCCTTTATAAACTACAAATGTTGTACGTTCCCGTTGACTTAGAAGTGTAATTCTCCTTCTTAGTAAAATCCATGATTTCGAAAGTAATAAAATGAGTAATTAAATTGATAAATCATCGTTGGCTTTCCTGTCGGCGGCGTTAGGCACCATCATGACCTATAGTGGATTTTGGGTCGTGACAGTTTGTTATCAGAGCATTAGGTTCACTTAGGCCTTACGAGTCATGAGCAAGTCTAGTAAAGTCTTGCGGATCGGTACAGAGATGTCTGTTCTTATCTTCGAGAGGCTACAGGGATGTTAGGAGCACTTCCCGTCTTGATTCCTCATTGTGGAATTGATTCTTTTGAGGCTTATGCTTTTATTTCTTCTATACTCAATGTTAAGCGACGTGAAGCACTTGTTATCACTTGAGCATCGAGGAGTTGTAGTGGTACTACAGACGTGGTGTCAGATGTTTTCTCTGTGTATTCGGGCAGGCTATTATCGTCTTCTTGTGGAAGGACGTTCTGTAGTTTTAGCTCAGTATCTATTTTTTCGATGGTTTTTAGGCTACGCACCGCATTGCTATCACACGGTGTTGATGTAATGGGAGGGTATTTGTTTATGTGTCGAGGCAGTGAATGACTTGAAAGGAGTATATTTCAGTGCATGATTTAGAGGTTTAGTATTTAATTCCAGCAGTGGAAATGCAATCGGTCTATGGGCATTCAGGTTTGGGTTGATGGAGTAACGGTACTTTCTCTTTTTGGGCGTGGTGGAATTCTCAATTGTGATGTGGTGTCGTTGTCCTTGATTGTTCGCACATGTGTTGAGGTCCCATGTAGCTTGTGGTATTATATGAGCAGGATGGCTCTTGAGATGCAGTGCATATATCGCACATTAGTTGTGCTTGAGTTTTGTAGCGTATGGCGCTATCTATCTCCCCAGGATTTGCATTATGCACTTGGCGTGCTTGTGGTCGATATTCGGGCATTTCGTAAGTATAAGCGTAACGACTTGATGTGTGTTTTCGAATTGATTGTTATGTGCGGATCGGGTGGCACGCTGCCACAGGTATATTATTTGGATCGGGTGGCACACCACCACGGTCATGTTGTGTGGATCGGGTTGCACACCGCAACAGTGTCATGTTGGATCGGGTTGCACGCCGCAACATCGAAATGTTGAGCATAGTTCCTTACACTTATTTTGTGTGCCTTGTTTTTCATCCCTGAGGCTGGTTTACAGCATCTATTCGGCCGTTTTATTCGTTAAGCAGGGTGGGTAGTACTATTCCAGAGTGCATTTTTCCTTATGTACCACATTCTAGTTTGTATCTTGTTGGCGCATTGTGGGCGTCATATGAGATTTTTGGCAATGTCTGAGATGGCTTATTGCCTGAGCAGCTTGTACTGGGTGAGACGAGGTTATTGGACCCAGGATCTGTGCGATCAGAGTATGAAGGGTATATTGAAGACCAAATATCGTTTTTCGGTTCAGAATGAGGTAATAGTTCTTGTCAAGGAGGAGAGACTCCATGATTTATTGATTGGGTTAGGTGGTTATGAGTTTCTACACATCTCTTCCGCTGTGGCAGTATCACGAGAGTAGGAACATGGCTTATATGTGTTATGAGGTATACTACGGGATTTGGGTCAGTGAAATTTTAGCTGTTGTGCTTGGAGGAGGTCGCCTTGGGCAAATGAGTTATGCGACATGTTGTGTGATATCAGCATGGATGCATGATCATGTTTTGGTACAGTGTGTAGTGACTGATACGGTGTCCGTATGTTAGAATCTGGTCTCGTAGAGAAATTAGAAGGTTGGAATTTGGTTATAAGGCATATTGACTAAATAAAAGGGAGGATATTCAGTCTAGCTAGAACTAATGGGCTCAAATGGGTTGTGGTAGCACGGGTAGGTGCACAAGGTGTTGAACAATTATTTTGGGGCAACGCCGGAGTAGTCCTTCGCACGTTCAAGGACAAACGTATGTTTAAGCGGGGGAGAATGTAACGACCCGACCGGTCATTTTGAGCTCTAGCGCGTTGTCCGGCGGTTCGAGGCCTTGAGTAGCTTCACTTCAGGTATTACGACTTGTACGTGTGGTCGGAATTGAATTTCGGGAAGTTCAAAGTTTATTTGGAAAGAAAATTCTAATTTCGAAAGCTTTAAGTTGGAAGAATTGACTACGGTTTGGTTTTTGAGTAAAACACCTCGAAATCGGGATTAGAAGGTTCCAATAGGTTCGTATGATGATTTTGGATTTGGGCGTATGTTCGGGTTGAATAGCAAACCACCCGGGAGCGTTTCAACGCTTATTGTAGAAGTTGGCATTTTGAAGGTTTTAAGAATTTCTTAATTTTGAATTGAAGTGGACTTTGGTGTTATCGAATTTCGTTTGGGATTTCGAGCCTTAGAATTCATTCGTATTGTAATTTATGACTTGTGCGCAAAGTTTGGCGTCATTCCGGAATGTTTAAGTGTGATTCGGACGCGTTCATCGAAGTTTAAAAGTTTGAAAGTTTAAAAGAAGGTTTCGATCATTGATTCCCAATTTTGATGTTGTTTGGTGTGATTTGAGATCCCGAGTAGGTTCGTGTTATGTGTTGTGACTGGTTGGTGCATTTGGTTGGGTCCCCGGGGGCCTCGGGTTTGAAACGGATTGAACTGAAATCTGGTGCCATCGCACCTGCGGAAGTAGTGGCCGCTTGTGCGGTCACGCAGGTGCGAAGATTCAATCGCAGGTGCGATTTTTGTGGGCGATGTCTTGGAGCGCAAGTGCGAGTAAATGTCCGCAACCGCGAAGCCGTAAATGCGGAGAAGAAGCACAGAAGCGGAGGTTGGCCAAGAAGGCCTAGGCCACAGAAGCGGATAAGGACGCGCAGGTGCGCGAGCGCAAAAGCGCTTAGGCCCGCAGAAGCAGAAGCGCAGATGCACTACTTGGGGCGCAGAAGCGAGGAATGTTGATGTGAGCTGGAGCCGCACCTGTGATGGATTTTTCGGAGCCGCAGAAGCGGCTAATGGACCACAGGTGCAAAAGTCGCTGGGCAGTAAGGTGTTTTTAATCCGAGACATATCCCATTTCTGCCACATTTTCATTTGGTTGGGCAATTTTTGGAGCTCTTGGAGGGAAGATTTTCATCATCTATGTTAAGTAATTCCCACATATTGTGAGATAAATACATGGATTCTATAAGGATTTAAACATGCAAACTAGTAGAAATTGTGGGGTTTTGGTAGAAAACTTAGAAATTGGTATTTTTGGATTTTGAACACGAAAGAGGACATGGAGTTTGGAATAATTATATATTTGAGTTCGTGGTGTTATAGGTAAAGTTTATCTTTGAAACTATTCGGAATTCGGGCACGTGGGCCTGAGGTTAATTTTATTGACTTTTCGAGCTGAGTTGGGAATTTTTATAAATTGTTAAATTGTAAGCATTGGGGTATATTTTGATTGAAGTGACTAGTTTCAGATCGTTTGGCTTGAATTGAGGAGTTAGAGAGGCGTTGGAGCCGGTTATGGAACTTCGGAGTGAGGTAAGTCTCCTGTCTAACCTCGTGAGGGGGCAATTACCCCATAGGTGACATTTATTGTTATGTGCAACTAGTTGTGGGTGCTACGTATGCACGAGGTGATGAGAGTCCGGCTAGACTTAGGACTTTATCAGGTAATATTTGAAATGTTTGGACTCCTTTTGTTGAGTTAATTAATTTACATTTTTACTGAAATTGATTTAGAAACATGTAAATATATTAGGCCGAGCGTTATCACCTTGAGTGGTTTGCCAGTTATTTGAGAAATGGTAAATGTTATATTCACTTTGTGTTCGTGTATTGAATTGTTAGCACGTGTCTCATAATTCGGTAACTTCCTTCCTTTCTTGTCGAGCGGGCCGAATGCCTCGACAGTATAATAGATGCATCTATGGTTCGTGCCGCTTGACCCTCGGCAATGTACACATTATTCTGGATCGGGCCGAACGACCTCGGCAGAATCGTGCGTTATATGGCTAGTAGTCCGAATATTCACGAGATAATCTTTCCACTGATACCCAGCATTTTATATGGTATTACTTTTTTATTTGATATTGGCGCTTGACATTTTTGGTGCTGTTAAGGTAGAATACAAGATTGAGAAATTCATACCTTAAAAGAAATATTCGGAAGATTATGTAACTTACAAATTTACCCCACTATTGATGTGTTCTTCATATCTACTTATGATTTATCATATTGCGACATTGGACCTCTAGTAAGTGTCGATGTCGACCCCTCATCACTACTTCTCCAGGGTTGGGCTAGATACTTACTCGCTACGTGTTGATTTACGTACTCATACTGCACTTCTGCACTAAATATGCAGGATCTAACAGGTTCATTTGGCGATCATCTAGGTGCGTAGGCGCACCTGTTGAGGGGACTTTAGGTGAGCTGCATTCCAGCCTACGCATCACAACCCACAGAGTCTTCATCGTACAATTTACTTTATCTTGTCTTATTTACATTCCGGACATATGTTGTATTATTATTGTATTCCTTAGTAAATGCTCATGCACTTGTGACACCGGGTTTTGGGGTTATACTAGTTGATACTTATGGTTTCGTACATTATTAACGCCTTTCAATTCCTTTATAAACTACAAATGTTGTACGTTCTCGTGGAATAAGAAGTGTAAATCTCCTTCTTATTAAAATCCATGATTTCGGAAGTAATAAAATGAGTAATTAAATTAATAAATCACTGATGGCATACCTGACGGTGGAGTTAGGCACCATCACAACCTATAGTGCATTTTGGGTCGTGCCATTATGTTTACGAATTTGGTGGTATGTTTGGTTGAGGCCTCGGGGCCCCCGTATAGGATTCAGAGGGCCGACTGAGCTTGTTTGCTCTTTGGAGAAGAGCTGTCGGTGCCTATCATCTGGTGCGTTCGCACTTGCGGTGGCAATGACCGCAGGAACGGCACCGCATGTGCATTGCCTCACTCGCAGAAGAGGAAAGATGAGGGGACAGCGAGCTCCACAAAAGCGAACTCGCATCCGCGATGACATGGTCCGTAGATGCACAGAAAAGCAGCCTGGCCATGGTCGCAGGTGCGCGAGGAGAGACGAAGAAGCGGGCTGGCAGATACGGGACTTGGCCGCAGGTGCGGCTGTTCATGGGTCACGCGTGTTCCGCATATGCGGACAATCGACCGCAGGAGTGGTCCCGCAGAAGAGGAGATCCTTCCGTAGGTACGGAATAATCGTTGGGCAGAAGGGGTGCATTTAAGTTGAGACCTAGGCTCATTTCTTCCTTTCTGTCACTTGATGGTCGAATATAGAGCTATTTGAGGAGGGAATTTCACCTAGCACCTTAAGGTAAGTGATTTCTATTCAATATGAGTTTAAAACATAGATTATGGGTAGAGTTTAACATTAAAAGTTGTGAAAATTATGGGTGTAGTTGAAAAATCTAAGTTTTGATAAAAATGGAATTTAACTACGAAAGTGATTATGGAATTTGGTGATAATTATGTATTTGAGTTCGTGAGGTTATGGGTAACACTTATCTTTGAACATTTCCGGAATCCGGGTACGTTGTCCCGGGGTAAAGTTTAGGAATTTTCCTATTTGGGTTGGGTAATTACTCTAATAGTTAAATTATGAACTTTAAACATGTATTGATTAATCTTAATAAAATTTGACTAGTTTCGGCACCGATTTGAGGCTTTAAGACGTATTTGTGGGCCGGAAAGTGAGCTTTGAGACGAGGTAAGTCTCTTGCCTAACCTTGTAAGAGAGAATTTACCCCATAGGGGATTTTAATTACTATTTGCTTCAAATTGTGGGGGCTACATACGCACGAGGTGACGAGAGTCCGTGCATAGCTACTAATTATGCTTATGTCCGGGTAGCTTAGGATCCAAATCATGAAATACTTGTAATGTTTGCACCCTACTTCTTAATTAAAGTGCCTAAATTATATTGAAACTTGTTAAGGAATTTGTAAATACCGAATTTCACTTATTTGAGATTTGGAGGGTTATATGACCGTTAATCGAAAGTGTCCTTCCTTGTGTTTGCCTCGTAATAGCTTTAAATAGGTTGTTCATAAATATTTTCTCTTCTTTTGGAGCGGGCCGAATGCCTCGGCAGTAGAATAGATGTATCTATGGTTCGTGCCGCTCGACCCTCGGCAGTATACACATTATTCTGGATCGGGTCGTACGACCTCGGCATAAATCGTGCGTGTTAATGTTTGAAGCCTGAACATACTTGATATTATTTTTCATGAAGCGAGGGATTATAATTTATTTATTTGTTTGGAACTTTCTTGGAATTTACTATTTGTTGAAGAATTATTTAACCACTATTATTATTGTGTTAATATTATTGTTCACATACTCTATGTCTATTTAGCATTCCTGTATTTTATTGTTGGCCCATAGTAAGTGTCGATGTTGACCCCTCGTCACTAATGTTTTGAGGTTAGACTGGATACTTACTGTGTACATGTTTATATACTCACTCTACACTTTGCACTAACCGTGCAGGATCTTGTTCGATAGCACCTGGAGCCTCTCTTTTGCATTACATTTTGTCTACTCTATTTCAGACAGTAGTTTAGTATTTTTTTGTATATTCTACTAGTGGCTCATACACTTGTGGTGCCAGGTCCTGGAATTATGCTAGTAGACATTTGATGGCTTTTGAGTATTTACTTCACTAAACTTGTTGTTATATTAGTTTACACTTTATTTCTATTAAATTTTTCACCTCTTAGTTACTTAACAAATAAAAATCAACTATTTCGAAATGGTTAAAAGGAATAAACACATGGATAGTTCACCGTTAGCTTGCCTAGCGGTGACGTCGGGCGCCATCACGACATATAGGTAAAATTGGGTCGTGACACTATCATTAATCAGGAAATTGACTTCTAGATCTATAAATTAAGAATAAATATTAAACAATTCATCATTTGTGTTGTTATTACAACACTGATTCTGATTCTATTTACAGGGTCCACATCCGTCTTCAGAGGAAATCTACTTATACAATCAGAGGAAATGTACTAATACAAGAAAATCCTTGCCATACTAAAGTGTGTATTAAAGTGTCAGAATGATTTGTACAATCAGAAGTTTCTAATAAAAACTGATTGCCAAGTGGCTAAGTTTATCTTTAATAAAGATTTTTCTCTTTTAAGGTTTGTGCTAGGGGAATGGGGTCACTCGGGGAGTCACCAAGAGTTTAGGTATTGTAGGCGTATTAAGGTTGAGGAGGTCGTGGGAGAAATGCGCAAGATGAGTAGGGGCCGAGCGACCGGGCCGAACGAAATTTTGGGAGAGGGTGGTGGAAGGAAGGGTGAGGAGGGCGTGTCTATATCCGACAACCAATTCGGATTTATGGCGGGTCGGTCCACTACGAAAGATGTCCACCTAATCAGGAGGTTGGTGGAACAGTACATGCACATGGTGTTTATTGACCTAGGGAAAGCGTATGACAAGGTTCCTAGGGAGGTTATTTGGAGATGCCTGGAGGGGAAAGGTGTGTCGGTAGCTTACATTAGGGTATTAAAGGACATGTATGAGGGAGCTAAGACTCGGATTAGGATTGTGGGAGGTGACTCGGAGCACTTTCCGGTTGTTATGTGGTTGCACCAAGGGTCGGCGCTCAACCGATTCTTATTTGCCCTAGTGATGGATGCGCTAACACACCACAATCAAGGGGAGGTGCCATTGTGTATGTTATTCACTGATGATATTGTACTAACGCCAAGCGGCGTTAATGATAGGCTGGAGATTTGGAGATAGACCCTTGAGGTTAAAGGTTTCAAGTTGAGTAGGACTAAGACAGAATATCTGGAGTGTAAGTTCAGTGATGAGTCGGGAGAAGCAGACATGGATGTGAGGCTTGACTCTCGAGTCGTCCCTAAGAGAGGGAGTTTCAAGTACCTTGGATCATTTATTCAGGGGGATGGGGAGAGGTACGAGGATGTCACGCACCGTATAGGAGTGGGGTGGATGAAATGGAGGTTAGCATATGGAGTCCTGCGAGACAAGAAAATGCCACCAAAACTCAAAGGCAAGTTTTATAAAGCGGTGGTTAGACTGGCCATGTTGTATAGTGCTGAGTGTTGGGCAACCAAGAATTCCCATACCCAGAAGATGAAAGTGGCAGAAATGAGGATGTTAAGACGGATGTGCGGGCACACTAGGCTGGATAAGATTAAGAATGTATATATTCGGGAGAAGGTGGGCGTGGCTCCCATGGATGACAAGATGTGGGAAGCGAGGCTTAGATGGTTCGGGCACGTGCGGAGGAGAAGCATAGATGCCCCGGTTAGGAGTGTGAGACATTAGCATTGGCAGAAACGAGGAGAGGTAGATAACGACCTAAGAAGTATTGGGGTGAGGTGATCAGGCAAGACATGGCGCGACTTCAGATCTCCGGGGACATGGCTCTGGATAGGAAGGGGTGGAGGTTAAGAATTAGGGTTGTAGGTTAGGGTTGTTCAGGGGGTGGGGCTAGCCTGTTGTTGTTTCGCTGTGGGTTGTTAGTGGTTTGTGTAGTTTCCTCACTATTTTCTATGGTAGTATTGTTGTTTATAGTTATTGCTTTTACATCTATCTTTCTATTTCTTACGATGCTGTTAATATTTTTTATCTTCTATTGTTATCACTAACCAATTGTCTATTGTTTATTTTTCTTCTTTTCGAGCCGAGGGTCTTTCACAAACAACCTTTCTATCCCTCTGGGGGTAGGGGTAAGGTATGCGTACACTCTACCCTCCCCAGACCCCACTTGTTGGATTATACTGGGTTATTGTTGTTGTCTCTTTTAAGGGTTGCTTGATAGGACAATGGCTTGACAGGGCTGGTGTCTCAATAAAATCTTCCCTGTAGAGCCGTTGTAGCGATCATGCGTGTAATTGGTATCAGAGCCAAATGAAAGGAGTAGACATAGGTGCTAAGTTCAACATATTTTCTCTAATGAATATCATTAGGAAACAAACTATTGTTAAAAACAGTAGTGAAGAAGAGTATGATATGCCCCAACAATTAGATCTTCTTAACAAAAAGACGATTCCTAGAATCCAACCTAAGGTTATATACCAAGTAGGTACGTCTGAAAAATTAGGATTAAAACAAGTAGTTAAACTATTGAAGAGATTATCATAGTAGATAGTGATCATGCTACTTTTAGATTATTATTTGAAAATGATTTAGCTCCTTATAGGGAAACTCATAGATTTTTACATATTGGTTTAATAGAAGTTGCCTTCAAGCCACTTACTTTAAGAGGCATACCAGAAAGTTTTATAGCAGCTCTCAGAGATGGCAGAAACCAAAACTGGAAAAGACCAAATTACACGCAGGATTGCTACAATGGCTCTGCAGGGAAGATTTTACTGAGACACCAGCCCTGTCAAGCCACAGTCCTGTCAAGCAAACCTTAAATTACGGTCCTCCTCATGACTCTCTCAACGTCCACGTGGCTAATACGAGTCTTAAGGACCACTGGTTGTGTTGCCATAACCAAGGTTTACTGCCTGGACTGCTAAACTGTCCGGGCTCTACAGTCTCAATCTTAGAACCGTCGGGTGATACAATGTATAACAAGTAGTAAAATATGATTTACAAGTAGATTAGTATGTCAGATTGTGGCCAAGTGACCTTTTCTGATTTGTATTCCAAATAAAATTTATACAAAAGGGTGTTCTTCACAAAGTAATGCTAAGAAGAGAGAGAAGCTTGAAAACGTAAAAATGGAGGTGTTGGACTAGACCTGCTTTCATCTTAAAAATTGAGATCCTTATATAATGGATCTATCTCTAAATGGAAATAAACGTAATAGTAAAATGGCCGACAAAATAATTACATGATGGCCAACAAGAATGGCCGACGAGATAAAAAGGAAAAAGTAATAAAACAAACAACATTTATAAAGTTCATTCTTCCTTATCAGTAGGTCTGACGGGTTTATCAAAGTCTTTTGTCTCTATTACCCCAATAATTCTAAGAGATGGGGTCTTGTGTCTTTAAACTTTTGTTTTTCCTTTATTCTTGTTATTGGAAGATTCTTCTACAATTTCTTTGAATTGGTCAAATTGTTGAAAATATTTTTCAATTTCTTCAGTGGCTTCCATATCCTGAGACTCTCCCACTATGATAATTTCTTCTTCAATGATATGACTTGTTGATGTCATGGAGATATCATATGGTATCTCTATGTCTAGATTTTTTATTAAATCTCTCTTTACTTGATCCATATATGAAGCCAATATTTCTGATTTAGACATAGTCCCTTTCTTCATCTGAAGCTTTCTGGTTATTTTGCTGAAAGGACTATCATCCATTGCTTCAATTGCTTGTACTTCTTGATTTTTAAAATTACTAATAGCACTTTTTATAGCTTCAATAATTTTACTCCCATTGAGATTCCCATCAGTGTTTTTCAGGAGTAATTTATTACAAAATTTTGTATAGAAAATACTCTCCAGACAGGGAAAATCATTGTAACGACCCGACCGGTTGTTTTGAGAGTATTAGCCCCGAACACCTATTTATTGCTCCCTTTATTTCATTCTGTGGCTATGTGGCTTTCTGAAGGTTGGTTTTTGGTTTCAGAGTGAAATAGGACGCATAGTCCCTAAAATAGAAGTTAATTCGTATGAGTTGACCGTAGTTTCAAGTACATGAAGACGACCTCAGAATGGAGTTTTGATAGTTTCAATAGCTCCATAGGGTGATTTTGGTCTTTGGAGCACGTCCGGAGGTTGATTTGGAGGTCCGTATGTCATTTCGGCGTGAAGTAGCGAAAGTTCGAAAATTGGATGATTAGTGGAAAGTTTGACTGGGAGTGGAATTTTTGATATCGGGGTCGGATTCTGATTCCGAAAGTGAGTGTAGGTCCGTAATGTCAATTATGACTTGTGTGAAAAATTTGAGGTCAATGGGACTTGATTTTATAGGTTTCGGCATCAGATGTAGAATTTTGAAGTTCTAAAGTTCATTAGGATTGAATCGATGCACAATTCGTGTTTTTAGCATTGTTTGATGTGATTTGAAAGCTCGATTAAGTTCGCATGCTCTTTTAGGACTTGTTGATATTATTGGCTGAGGTCCCGGGGGCTCGGGGTGATTCAGACCTTGTTCGGCGCATTCTCGGACTTGGAAGGAATTCTAAACTTGCTGGTTTTTCTAGTTCTGGTCTCCTTCTACACATTCGCGTTGATCCTCCCACATTTGCGTAGAGTGGTCTGATCCTTGTTTGAATTTTACCCTTCGCGTTCGTGAAGTAGGTCACGCGTTCGCGAAGGGGCAGGTCCTTGTGGTCTACGATCGCGGACAGGGATCCGCATTCGCGAAGAGGAAAGACAGCTTGGGTGGGCTCCTGTGTTTGGTCTACGCGTTCGCGTAATGGACTTCACGATCGCGAAGCTGGCGGATCGTTTAAACCGAATTCACGAGTGGACCCTCGCATTCTTGTAAGAGGGAAATATGGCCAGTAGCTTTTTGTGCTTCGCGAACGCGAAGTAATTTCCGCGTTCGCGAAGTAGAAATACCTGGGCAGCAGATTAAATTTCAAAATCGAGGGTTTTTCTCTCATTTTCATCTTGGGACTTTGAGAGCTCGGATTTTGGCAAGGATTTGAGGGATTTCCAAAGGAAACATTTGGGTAAGGATTCTTGACACATTTTTTATTATATTCAACTAATCTATCATTAATTTCTTCATTTAATTAAAGATTTGGGTTGAGAAATTTGGGAGGGGGGGGTGTAAAGTTCTTAGATTAAATTTTGAGGTTTTGATCGAGGTTTTTGGTATCAGATTTGTGTAATTTTGGTATGGGTGGACTCGTGGTTGAGCGGGTGTTTGGATTTTGTGACTTTTACACGATTCCGAGATGTGATCCCGGATCGACTTTTTGGGGATATTTTCTAATTTCTTGGTAAAGTAATGATTTCATTATTTAGATTAGTTTCTTATAGTTATATTTATAGTATGTAATTGCTTCAATACGTGAAGGCTGTGTACGCGAGGTGATGAGTACGTACTCGAGTAAAATATTAAAAATCTGGTTCTTGCTAAGTGGTTTCCTTTTTAATTCCTTAACTGAGTTACTCTAGCATGTTTAGCCTAATTTCGCATGTCTTATGTCTTATCTCTTAGTTGGATTTCCTGCTTCCTTGAACTTGTATTCAGTCATTAACTATTGGATTCCTTGCTGTAATCTCATTGTCCCATACGTTATCTATTGCATATTTTCTTTTGGGACTACGAGGTGGTACCTCGGGAGCACCCCTATTGTGTATTTACTTTTGGGTCTACGAGGCGGTACCTCGGGAGCACCCCTGTTATGTATTTACCTTTGGAACTACTAGTCCGTACCTCGACAGCCCCACTACTGCATATTTACTTTTGGGACTATGAGGCGGTACCTCGAGAGTGCCCTTGTTGTGCATTTACTTTTGGGACTACGATGCGGTACCTCGGGCGCACCCCTGTTATTTACCTCGATTTCCTGTGTTGTTATCTTTCTGTAATTTCTCATTGTTCACTTCTCAGTCATTTCATTATATTATTATATCTTCTTCCTTGTTTCCTATTATTTCTAGTAAGGCCTTGACCTAACCTCGTAACTACTCTATTGAGGTTAGGCTTGGCGCTTACTGGGTACTGTTGTGGTGTACTCATACTATGCTTCTGCATATGTCTTTGTGCATATCCAGGTGCATCTTACCAGTCCTGATATTAGTGTGTTCTGTTGCTTCTTGGAGACTTCAAGGTATACTTGCCTGCGACCGCAGGCCTCGTAGTCCCGTTGATTCCGTTCTTCTATTATTGCTTTATATTATTATAGACAGTGGTGTATATGAGTATTCGGTATTGTACTTCAAGCTCGTGACTTATATCTCACCGGGTTTTTGGATTTTAGGTATTGAGTTTTGGTACTCTTTTTATGAAATTGTTGGGATGTTCAAGTTTTAATCTCTTATTAAATGTTTCCGCATATTGTTTTGGCTTACCTAGTCTTAGACACTAGGTTCCGTCACAATATCCCATGAAGGGAAATTTGGAGTCGTGACAAGTAGGTATCGGAGCTCTAGGTTCATAGGTGTTATGAGTCACAAACAGGTTTAGTAGAGTCTCGCAGATCGGTATGGAGACATCTCACTTTTCTTCGGGAGGCTATGGAACTGTTAGAAAAAGCTTCACTTCTTTGATTCCTTATCGTGCAAGATTTTGACTTCGAATTCTAAATTGCTGTCTTTTTATTCTCTCAAAAATGGTGAGGACACGTACAGTTGGATCAGATGACCATACACCCACGCCCCTGCTAGAGCCGCGAGAGGCCAGGGCCGGGGTAGAGGCCAAGTACGTCCACGTGGTGCAGCTAGAGCACCCGCACGAGCTGCTACAGAGGAACCACCAGTAGCTCTAGTTGGAGTGCAGGCACCTGAGATGCCTGTTACTGCACCAGCCCTCTAGGAGACTCTTGCCCAGTTTCTAAGCATGTCCAGCACCTTGGTTTAGGCAGGATTGATACTACTTGCTCCTACCACATCTCAGGCCCGGGGAATATCATAGACTCTCGCCGCCAGTACCCTAGAGCAACGGTTCCAGGTCGACCAAGTTCCTGAGGTCATAAAGATGTAGCCGGTAGCTCCAGTTCAGCCCGAGGTTAGGGCATCAGTCTTTGACGGGTAGCAGCTGAAGCTCGAGAGGTACAAAAAGTACCACCCTTCTACTTTTAGTGGCTTGGCGTCAGAGGATGCCAAGGGTTTTCTTGAGGAGTGCCACCCTATCCTCCGTACTATAGGTGTTGCGAAGTCTAGTGCGGTTTCTTTAACTATGTTCCAGCTTAGAGGAGCGGCCTATCGGTGGTGGTGAGCATATAAGTTGGGTAGTCCGGCTGAGGCAACTTCACTCACTTGGACTAAGTTCTTAGATATGTTCTTGAGGGAGTATGTCCCCAGAGTCTTAGAAATGCATGGCGTGTAGAGTTGGAGCAATTGCGCTAGGGTTCTATGACCATGTTAGAGGATTCGGTCTGGTTTAGTGACTTGGCTAGGCATGCACCAACCTTGGTTGCTACTGCCCGAGTGAGGGTTCATCGATTTATGGAGAGGATTAACCCAGTATCACATTTAGCATGGCCCAAGAGTTAGAGATGGACATCGCATACAAGCATGTAGTGGGGATTGCTAGGGGATTGGAGGGTATGTTGACTCGGGAGAGGGAGGAAAGAGAGGCTAATAGGTCTCGAAAGTCTGCCACATATAGTGGTACTCGTGCCTTAGCTGCAGCTCGTGAGGGTAGGGGATATGTGGGTCACCCTGTTCATTCAGCACTTCAAGCCACCAGCGGTGCTCCGACCACTCCGAGGCCCAAGGCTCCTTATTACGCACCGCCATTGTCTAGTGCACCTCTAGCATGGGGTGCTTTCAGCGATCAGTCCAGTCGATCAGGCCCGAGCCACCCACAACAGCCACGTCTTCCGAGAGCTTATTTTGTGTGTGGGGACACTCGTCATGTAGTGAGGGATTGCCCCAGACTCAGGATGGGTGCACCTCCACCGACCACTCAGGCACCGCGTGCTCTACCGGGTCCTCAAGCTATGGTTACAACACCAGCTACCGCTCCACCTGCACAGCCAGCTCGTGGTAGAGGTCGGACAGGTAGAAGTCACCCTAGAGGGGGAGGCCAGGCCAGATATTATGCCCTTCCTGCTAGGACGGAGGCAGCTGCATCCGATTCTCATAAGTATTGTTTCGGTCTGTCATAGAGATGCAGCAGTCTTATTTGATCGAGGCTCCACTTATTCCTATGTGTCATCTTATTTTGCTTCATATTTGGGTGTATCCCGTGATTCTATGAGTTCTCCTGTCTATGTGTCTACACTCGTGGGTGATTCTATAGTTGTTGACCGTTTGTATCAGTCGTGTTTGGTTGTTCATAGTTGTTTTGAGACCAGAGCTAATTTATTATTGCTCGGTATGGTGGATTGCGATGTTATTTTGGGCATGGACTGGTTGTCACCCTATCACACTATCCTTGATTGTTACTCCAATACGGTGGCATTGGCTATGCTAGGACAACCGTGGCTAGAGTGGAGAGGTACCTCAAATCATGTTCCTAGCAGGGTTGTCTCATTTCTAAAGGCTCAGCGGATGGTTGAGAAGGAGTGTGATGCCTATCTGGCATATGTGAGGGATATTAGTGCTGGCACTCTTTTCGTCAAGTCAGTTCCGGTAGCGATGGATTATTCAGATGTATTTCCGGCGGATCTTCCGGGCATGCTGCCCGATAGGGATATCAACTTTGGTATCGATTTGTTACCGGGCACTCAGCCCATTTCTATTCCTCCTTATCATATAACCAAAACAGAGTTGAAAGAGGTAAAGGAACAGTTGCAAGAGTTGCTCGATAAGGGCTTCATTCGGCCCAATGTGTCGCATTTGGGTGTTCCTATCTTATTTGTAAAGAAGAAGGATGGTTCTATGAGAATGTGTATTGATTATTTACAGTTGAACAAGGTTACAATGAAGAACATATATCCATTGCCACGTATTGATGACCTATTTGATCAGCTTTAAGGTGCCAGAGTGTTCTCTAAGATCGACTTACATCGACTTACGTTTAGGCTATCATCAGTTGAAGATTCGGGAGCCGGATATCCCGAAGACTGCTTTCAAGACTCGGTATAGTCATTACGAGTTCCTTGTGATGTTCTTTCGGCTGACCAATGCCCCAGCAACATTCATGCACTTGAGGAATAGTGTATTTCAGCCCTATCTTGACTCGTTCATCATTGTGTTCATTGATGATATTCTGATGTACTCCCAATGCCGGGAGGATCATGAGCAGCACATGAGGATTGTGCTTCAGACCTTGAGAGAAATATGTTATATGCAAAATTTTTGAAGTGTGAATTCTTGCTAGATTCAGTGGCATTTTTGGGTCATGTAGTATCGAGTAAGGGGATCAAGGTAGACTAGAAGAAGATTGAAGTAGTGCAGAGTTGGCCCGGATCGTCCTCAACTACGGAGATCCGGAGTTTTCTGGGCTTGGCGGGGTATTATTGCCGATTTATAGAGGGTTTCTCGTCTATTGCAGCACCTATGACCAGATTAACCCAGAAGGGTGCTCCGTTCAGGTGGACCGAGGAGTGTGAGGAGATATTTAAAAACTCAAGACTGCTTTGACTACAACCCCAGTGTAGGTTTTGCCCACTGGTTAGGGGTACTATGTTGTGTATTGTGATGTGACACACATTGGTCTCGGTGCGGTGTTGATGTGGGACGGTAGGGTGATTACCTATGCGTCTAGACAGCTGAAGGTGCATGAGAAGAATTATCATGTCCACGAACTTGAGTTAGCAGCTATTGTTCATGCCTTGAAGATCTAGCAACACTATTTGTATGGTGTCCCTTTTGAGGTCTACACCGATAACCAGAGTCTACAGTATCTGTTTAAATAGAAGGATCTTAACTTGTGGCAGCGGAGATGGTTGGAGCTGCTTAAGGATTATGACATCACCATTCTCTATCATCTTGGGATGGCCAATATAGTGGTCGATGCCTTGAGTCACAAGGCAGAGAGTTTGGGTAGTTTAGAATATCTACCAGTAGTAGAGAGGCCTTTAGCCTTGGATGTTCAGTCCTTGGCCAACCAGTTTGTCAGATTGGATGTTTCCGAGCCGACCGGGGTTTTGGCTTGTGTGGTTTCTCAATCTTCTCTTTATGATTGTATCAGAGAGCGTCAGTATGATGACCCCCATTTGCTTGTGCTTGAGGACACGGTTCAACATGGTGATGCCAAGGATGTCCCTATTGGAGATGACGGTGTATTACGGATGTAGGACAGACTATGTGTGCCCAATGTAGATGGTTTGCATGAGTTGATTCTCTAGGAGGCTCACAGTTCACGGTACTCCATTCATCTAGTTACCGCGAAGATGTATCTGGACTTACGGTTGCACTATTGGTGGAGGCGGATGAAGAAAGACATAGTGGATTATGTAGCTCAGTGCCGGTGAAGTATGAGCATCAGCGGCCATGTGGACTGCTTCAGAAGCTAGAGATTCCGGAGTGGCAATAGGAGCGGATCATTATTTCTTTGTTGGGCTCCCACGGACTTAGAGGAAGTTCAATGCAGTTTGGGTGATTATGGATAGACTGACCAAATCAGCTTATTTCATTCATGTGGTTACTACTTACTCTTCGAAGCAGCTGGCTCAGGTTTACATTCGTGAGATTGTCAAGCTTCATGGCGTGTCTCTATTTATCATCTCTGACCGAGGGTACGCAGTTTACATCGCGGTTCTGGAGAGCCGTATAGCAGGAGTTGGGTACTTGGATGGAGTTGAGTACAACATTTCGCCCTCAGATGGACGGACAGTCCGAGCGCACTATTCAGATATTTGAGGATATGCTTCGTGCGTATGTGATGGACTTTGGGGGTTGTTAGGATCACTGCTTGCCACTTGCGGAGTTTGCCTACAATAACAGTTATCAGTCGAGCATTTAGATATCACCGTATGAGGCTTTGTATGGTAGGCGGTGCCGTTTACCAGTGGGTTGGTTCGAGTCAGGCGAGGCTAGGCTATTGGGTACAGACTTGGTTTAGGATGCTTTGGATTAAGGATCGACTTCGTACAGCCCAATCCAAGCAGAATAGTTATACGGATCGGAAGGTTCGTGACGTTGCATTCATGGTTGGGGAGTGGGTCTTTCTCCGACCTTTACCTATGAAGGGTGTTACAAGATTCGGGAGCAAGGGCAAGTTGAGCCCTAGATATATCGGGCCTTCTGAGATTTATGAGAGTGTTGGAGAGGTGGCTTACAAACTTGCACTACCACCTAGTCACTCTGCAGTTCATCCAGTGTTCCATGTTTCCATGCTCCGTAAGTATCACAGTGATCCGTCTCAAGTGTTAGACTTTAGCTCAATCCAGTTGGACAAGGATCTATCTTATGTGGAGGAGCCGGTGGCCATTTTGGACAGGCAGGTTCGAAAGTTGATTTCGAAGAACATCACTTCAATGAAGGTTGAGTGGAGGGGTCATCCGATCGAGGAGGTGACTTGGGAGACCGAGCAGGACATGCACAACCATTATCCTCATCTTTTCACTACTTCAGGTATGTCTCTATACTCATTCGAGGACGAACGTTTGTTTTAAGAGGGGGAGGATGTAAGGACCCGGCCGCTCGTTTTGAGAGTATTAGCTCCGAACCCCTATTTATTGCTCCCTTTATTTCATTTTTTGGTTACGTGGCTTGCCGAAAGGTTGGTTTTTGGTTTCGGAGTGAAATAGGACATATAGTCCCTAAAATAGAAGTTAATTAGTAGGAGTTGATAGTAGTTCAAATTGTGTGAAGACGATATCGGAATAGAGTTTTGATGGTTCTAATAGCTCCGTATGGTGATTTTGGTCTTAGGAGGATGTCCGAAGGTTGATTTGGAGGTCCGTAGGTCATTTCGGCATGAATTGGCGAAAGATGGAAAATTGGATGATTCTTGGAAAGTTTGACCGGAAAAGTGGACTTTTTGATATAGGGGTCGGATTCTATTTCTGAAAGTGGGAATAGCTCCGTTATGTCAACTATGACTTGTGTGCAAAATTTGAGGTCAATCGGACATGATTTGTACGATCGCGGACAGGGATCTGCATTCGCGGATAGGAATGGCAGCTTGGGTGGGCTCCTGTGTTTTGTCTATGCGTTCAGGTAATGGGCTTCACGATCGCGAAGCTGGTGGATCATTTGATCTGCGGTCGCAAGTGGACACGGGGCGTTCGCGTAAGAGGGAAATTTGGCGAGTAGCTTTTTGTGCTTCGTGAACGCGAGGCAATTTCAGCTTTCGCGAAGAAGAAATACCTGGGCATCGGATTGAATTTCAAAATCGAGGGTTTTTCTCTCATTTTCATTTTTAGACTTTGAACACTCGGATATAAGTGAGAATTTGAGTCATGTTCAGAGGAAATATTTGGGTAATGATTCTTGACTCATCTTTTATTATATTAAACTAATCTATCATTAATCTTTTCATTTAATTAAGGATTTGGGTTGAGAAATTAGGGGGAAAATGTGTAAAGTTATTAGACCAAATTTTGAGGTTTTGATCGTGATTTTGGTGTAGGATTAGTGTAATTTTGGTATGGGTGGACTCGTCGTTGAGCGGGTGTTTGGATTTTGTGACTTTTACCCGATTCCGAGACGTGGTCCCAGGTCGACTTTTTGTGGCGATTTTCTAATTTCTTGTTAAAGTCATGATTTCATGATTTAGATTAGTTTCTTATAGTTATATTTATAGTATGTAATTGATTTTTGCTAGATTTGGGCCATTCAGAGTCGGCAAGTCGGGGGAAAGGCGTTCTTATTGATTGATTGAGCGAGGTTTAAGGTAAGTGACTTGTCTAACCTTGTGTGGGGGAAACTCCCCTTAGGTTTGGTACTATTATGGTATTTGCAATACGTGAAGGCCGTGTACGCGAGGTGATGAGTGCGTACTCGGGTTAAATGTTAAATAATCGGTTCTTGCTAAGTGGTTTCCTTTTATATTCCTTAACTGCGTTACTCTAGCATGCGTAGTCATCATGTTTTGCCTAATGTCGCATGTCTACGTGTCTTATCTCTCACTTGCAATTGGTGCAACATGCTTAGTTGGATTTCCTGCTTCCTTGATCTTGTATTCAGTCTTTAACATTAGGCTTCCTTACTGTAATCTCATTGTCCCATCAGTTATCTAACTTTTGGACTACGAGGCGGTACCTCGGGAGTGCCCTATTGTGTATTTACTTTTGAGATTATGAGGCGGTACCTCGGGAGCGCCCCTGTTGTGTATTTACTTTTGGTATTACGAGGCGGTACCTCGGGAGCGCCCCTGTTGTTTATTTACCTTTGGGACTACGAGGCGGTACCTCGGGAGCGCCCCTGTTGTGCATTTACTTTTGGGACTACGAGGCGGTACCTCGGGAGCGCCCCTGTTGTTTACCTCTATTTGCTGTGTTGTTATCTTTCTGTAATTTCTCATTGTTCACTTCTCAGTCATTTCATTATATTATTATATCTTCTTCCTTGTTCCCTATTATTTCCAGTAGGCCCTGACCTGACCTCGTCAGTACTCTACCGAGGTTAGCCTTGGCACTTACTGGGTACCGTTGTGGTGTACTCATACTACGCTTCTGTACATGTCTTTGTGCAGATTCAGGTGCATCTTACCAGCCCCGATATTAGTGCGCTATGTTGCTTCTTGGAGACTTCAAGGTACACCTACCCCTGATCGCAGGCCTCGAAGTCCCCTTCTATTCTATTCTTCTCTTATTTGTTTATATTTTGATAGACAGTGATGTATAGGATTATTCGGTACTGTTTTTAACGATTGTGACTTATATATCACCAGGTTTTGGGATTTTAGGTATTGAGTTTTGGTAGACTCTTTTTATGAAATTATTGGGATGTTCAACTTTTAATCTCTTATTAAATGTTTTCGCGTGTCGTCACGATATCCCACAGAGGGAAATTTGGTGTCGTGACAACCATTTATATCAGTATGGACGTCTACGGACTGTCTCATTATCCATGGTATAGAAAATTCTATAAAAAGTACATTAATGTAATTCTAGGGAAGAAAATATTACTTCTTTGTAATTCCAATATTTTTGGGGATACTTTGACCCATTCAGTATATAAAATTTTATATGTATCTGGTAAAATATTCAATAAAGGACCATATGATATCCACCATTGTCCGAAAAACATTGGAATTTGTTCTGTAAAATTATGATAACAAATCTTTATAAACCAAGAATGTTTTTATTTGGATTTTCATATAAAAGAGATTTATGAAAACTATCAACGTAGTCCCAATAATTTAACTTTATTGGAACCTTTTGTTCTGGGTGGGTATAATAATTTTCTTTGAGGGTACTAAGTCCCCATTCATTTGAGGCTAATAACCTCTTTATGATATCTTTTGAAAAGTTATAAACTTTGCTTGTATTGGCCGAGAAAAAATGCTGGATTTTTGTTGATCATGTTGATAGGAGTATAACCTCATAGTTCATCCTGTATTTATAAGCAGGAGTGGCATAATTTACCGTATCAAAATATCTACTCATGATCTGCCATGGATCCTATTTCCATTTAAAATCAGAATATTCTAATTAGAGTATAATTTCTTCATAGGTATTCTTATCATATACCTTTGTGTTTTCCTCACTGTCATCCATGAGTGTTGCAGAATATGATGGAGAACAATTATCTTTCTTTTTCTTGGATTTCATAAAATCCATAAAGTCTTTGTACATGGGTGCAACGACCCGGCCGGTCATTATTAGAGTAATAAGCCTGATCCCCCTATTACTACTTCCCCGTATCTTTTTCTTCTTATGTGACTTCTCGGGAGGTTTTGTTTTTGGTTTTGGAGTGTTTTGGGACACTTAGTCCCTAAACGGAAGCTTAAGTCTTAGAATGTTGACCGTAGTCGGATTATGTGAAGACGACTCCGGAATGGAGTTCTGTCGGTTCTATTAGCTTCGTTAGGTGATTTTGGACTTAGGGGCCTGTCCGGACTATGTTTTGGAGGTTTGTAGCTGATTTAGGCTTTAATTGCAAAAGTTAAATTTTTGGAGATTATGACCGGAAGTTGAACTTTTTGATATGTTTCGGCATCGATTGTAGAAATTTAATGTTTCAAGTTCATTAAGTTTGAATCGGAGGGAGATTCGTGTTTTTAGTGTTGTTTGATGTGATTTGAGGGCTCGACTATGCTCGTATGGTATTTTATGACTTGTTGGTACCTTTGGTTGAGGTCTCGAGGGCCTCGGGTGTGTTTCGGATCATTATCGGATACATTTTGGACTTAGAGAAATGGATGAAGTTCTGTGATCTGGTGAATCTGGTTTTCTTATACGCAATTGCGAGAGAGGGCCGGGATTGCGTAGGCTCAGCTGGGTAGAGGAAGTTTTATTCTTCGCATTCACGGGCATAAGTATGCGAACGCGTAGTGGTGTGAAGTGGTGCTTCACGAACACCTGGCCAAGTTCGCGTTCGCGTAGAGTTAAGGAGGCTAAACCTGTGCCATGAGCTTTGCTCATCGAGAACGCGTGACGATGTTGGCGATCGCGTAAGTCTGAGAGCCAGCACAGCGCGTTCGCTTGGTATTTTGCACGTTCGTGTAGGGTTAAATCCTGGGGCAGCGAAGTTGTTCTTTGCGATTGCGAGGCTATTTCCGCGATCGCGATTAATGAATCACTAGGCATAGTTATATCATTTCAAAATGAGGGTTTGGCCATTTTTATCAAAACTTGAGTTTGGGAGCTCGGAATGGGACGCGATTTTGAAGGATTTTCAGAGACATCGATTGGGCAATAATTCTGCACTCCATTTTGGTTATATGCCAATAATCTATCATTAATTTCATCATTTAATTTCGGATTTATGGTGAAAATTTGGGAAAAATGGAAATACGTTCTGCAACCAAGAATTTGAGTTTTGATTGGGATTGTGACATCGGATTGGGATAATTTTTGTACGAGTGAACTCGTGAGTGAATGGGTATTCATATTTTATGGCTTTTACCCGATTCCGAGACGTGGGCCGGGGGAGGCTTATTTTATTCATTAATTAGATTAGTTTCTTATAGTTGTATTTATGGTATGTAATTGATTTTTGCTAGATTTGGGCCATTCTGAATCGGATATTTGTGGAAAAGGCATCGTTACCGATTGATTGAGCTTGGTTCGAGGTAAGTGGCTTGCCTAACCTTGTGTGTGGGAAATCCCCTTAGGATTTGGTACTTTTGTGATATGTGAGCGCCGTGTACGTGAGGTGACGAGTACGTACACGGGTTATTTGTTGTAAAACCAGATTTATTTTTACTGAGTAGCGACCCGTTTTTCCTTTAATTTGAGTTATACCGTTCAAATGAGTATTCGTCTATTTTCATTCTTAATTAAGCTATTCCAATATGTGTAGTTATCCTATTTATTCTAATATCATATGTCTACGTGCTTTAACTGCTTATTTGAACTCTATGAAGCATGCCTAGTTTGTTTTGTGCTATTCCTTGTTCTTTATCAGTATAACTGTAGAAAATCTTGCTATTAATTGTTGTATTTTGTCGGTTTGAGCTGTGTTTTTACTTTGATACTACGTGGAGGTTCCTTGGGATGTCTCCCTGCACATTTATTTTTGAGACTACGAGGCGGTTCCTCGGGAGTTCTCCCTGTATATTTACTTTTGAGACTACAAGGCGGTAACTCGGGAGTTCTCCCTGCACATTTACCTTTGAGACTACGAGGCAGTTCCTCGAGAGTTCTCCCTGTATATTTACTTTTGACACTATGAGGCGGTTCCTCGAGAGTTCTCCCTACATATTTACTTTTGAGACTACGAGTCGGTACCGCGGGAGTTCTCCCTGTATATTTATTTTGGGACTACGAGATGGTATCTCGGGAGATCCCCTGCTGTTTACCCCTGTGTGTTGCACTGTTGCCTTTCTGTGTTTGTTTTTGTTAAGTTCTAGTCTCTTATTATACTGTACATTCTCGTGCTTTATTTATTATATACCAGTGGGCCTGACCTAACCATGTCACTACTCGACCGAGGTTAGGCTTGGCACTTACTGGGTACCGTTGTGGTGTACTCATGCTACTCTTCTGCACATGTTTATGTGTGCAGATCCAGGTACTTCTTATTAGCCCCACTACTAGCTGAGAGTGCTTGCTGTTGTACGGATACTTCAAGGTACATCTGTCGCGTCCGCAGACCTCGGAGTCCCCCTCTATTCTCTACTATGTCATTTACCTTCTGTACTTCTTTTCTTAGACTCTGGTGTTTAGAGATACTAGTTTCCTTCTGTAGCTTGTGACTTATGATGTTCCAGGTTTTGGGAAGACTATGTATTCATGGATTATTGGTTATTGTACATGCCGAGCGGCATTGTTACTAGTTATTTAGTTATCCACTGCTGTTAGTTCCCAAGTTTTACTTTCGTTTTGTTATTTTCTGTAATTTGTTAAGCTTACCTAGTCGCAGAGACTAGGTGCCATCACAACATTATAAGGAGGGAGTTTGGGTCGTGACAAGTTGGTATCAGAGCTCTAAGTTCATGGGTGTCGTAAGTCACAAGCCGGTTTATTAGAGTCTCGCGGATCGGTACGGAGACGTCCGTACTTATCTTCGGGAGGCTATAGAACTGTTAGGAAAATTTCGCTTCTTTGATTCCTTATCATGAGAAATTTGTTGACATCAAAATTCTAAACTTCTGTATTCCATTCTTTCTCATAGATAGTGAGGATCCGTACCAAAGGATCTAATAACCAGGCACCCGCGCCCCCTGCTAGAGCCGCGAGAGGCCGGGGCCGGGGTAGAGGCCAAGGATGTCCACGCGGTGCAGCTAGAGAACCCGCACGAGCTGCTACAGAGGAGCTCCCAGTAGCTCCAGCTGGAGGGCAGACACTTGAGGTACCTGTTGCTGCACCAGCCCTCCAGGAGACGCTAGCCCAGTTTCTGAGCATGTTCAACACATTAGCTCAAGCTGGATTGATTCCACTTGCTCCTGCCACATCTCAGGCCGGGGGAGGAGCACAGACTCCTGTTGCCGGTACACCAGAGTAACAGGTTCAGGTCGACCAAGCCTCAGAGTTCATCCCTATGCAGCCGGTAGCTTCGGTGCAGCACGAGACAAGGACAGTAGCTTCTGAGGCGGAGCAGCTCAGACTTGAGAGGTACAAGAAGTACCACCCTCCTACCTTCAGTGGATTGGCGTCAGAGGATGCCCAAGGTTTTCTAGAGAAGTGTCACCGTATTCTCTGTACTATGGGTGTAGCGGAGTTGAGTGGGGTTTCCTTACTGCATTCCAGCTTATGGGAGCAGCCTATTAGTTGTGGCGTGCTTATGAGTTGAGTAGTCCGGATGAGGCAACTTCACTTACATGGACTCAGTTCTCAGACATGTTTTTGAGAGAGTATGTCCCTCAGAGCCTCAAGGACTCATGGCACGCGGAGTTTGAGTAGATGTGCCAGGGTACTATGACTGTGTCAGAGTATGCAGTCCGCTTCAATGATTTGGCCGGACATGCACCGGCCTTGGTTACCACAGTTCAAGAGAGGGTTCATTGGTTTATTGAGGGACTCCACCCAAGTAACAGGATTAGTATGGTCAAGGAGCTGGAGATGGATATTTCTTACTAGCACATTGTGAGTATTGCTAGGAGATTGGAGGGCATGCTCACTCGGGATAGAGAGAAGAGGTAGCACTTATAGTGGTACTCGTGCCCCAACTGCAGTTTGCCATGGTAGGGGTTATGTGAGTCGCCCTATTCATTCAGCAATTCCAGCCGGCATTGGAATTTCGGTCCCATATAGGCCCCATGAACCTTATTATGCACCGTGTCGCGCCCCTCTTTCTCGCAAAATCGGGCTTCGATGTCGTGACAACTCTTTTAAAAGGAAGGGTTATTAAAAGAGAGAGTCGCCACCTAACGTATTAAGGTGTGTTATGGAACCTATTTGCAAATGAATCAGGTTTACTAGTTTGTGTCACCAAAGATCGGGTAAGGGCTCAATTTACCTCGAGGAAAAGGTGTTAGGAACTCCTCGAGGTCCACAATGGTGGGTCTCGACCGAACTTAAATCATGTGAATTAGTCTAAGAGAGAAGAGAAACATAAAGAAAAAATTATTTTAATAGGAGTGGGGGTCCTATGTTTTTTAGCCTAAAGGATCACCCCGTGCAACATAAATAATACTTCGTAACTCCCCCAAGACGGGGCTATTACTCATATTATTCAGCGGGTACAAACTATCATCTTCTGCTACCCTGTTACTATCTTTAAGTTATTTACCTAAAGCGCTCTAATCAATTCTAAATCATACCCTATGCGTGCACTACCCGTCCCTTGCCTATGGCCCAGGAGGCGTTTGGACCTCTATTTTTTGGATTGTTCTAGACTTAACTTAGGTTGCTCAAAAATGATAAAAACTAGGTGACAGACAAAACAAATTGTACTTTCATGTAAAAGCAAATAAAGGGCTCAGGTTAGCCCCCACACATAAGCAGCAAATGCACGCAAACAAATTAGGTTTTGACAGTTTCAACAATTGAGGTCGTTAGGCCCTATAGACATGATTTCTATATGATTCTGGATTTTAATCATGCGAGCAGTTGTGCAAAGTAATTTCTAAGTGACTGTACGGCTGTCTACTGATTATAAGCATAAGCAGTTGAAACCTATAAACATGCTATCTCGGTGATTTACTCAGTCTTTTGCAGTAATAAATACGAGAGATATTCAGAATTACTCGTTTGTTCCTATAGGCATGCTTTCTACTGGCGTTCAACGAGGCAGTATTTTAAAGCCTGATTTTAGTTTAACACAGATAGTGATTACCCTTTAGACATGATTCCTACCCTTGATGATTGAAACTGGTTTTAGTTCTTATATACTAAATGAGCAAGTATGAGAATAACATATCAATCAATTAAGAACCCGATGGGCATGACTTCTAAAAATGAAGATTTATAAATGACCCTATGATCATGTTGCCTGATGAATATGATGCAATGCAAATTGAACTTTGGTTACTTTATTTCCTATAAGCATGGTATCTAACATGTAGAGGCAGAATAGATTAGACGGATTAAACACATACAGGCAGGTTATCTACCACACAAAGTAACAAAACATATTAGAACAAAGTAAACACTTATAGGCAGGTTATCTAACACACAATAGCAAAACGTATTTGAATAAAGTAAGCACCTATAGGCAGGTAATCTGCCACACAATAGCAGAACGAGCAATATAAACACCTATAGGCAGGTTATCTACAGAACATATTCGAGCAAAATAAACACCTATAGGCAGGTTATCTAACATACAATAGCAGAATGTATAAAGTAAACACCTATAGGCAGGTTATCTAACATACAATAGCAGAATGAGCAAAGTAAACATCTATAGGTAGGTTAACTAACACAATAGCAGAATGAGCAAAGTAAACACCTATAGGTAGGATTTCTACCCATTCTCATGCAAATGCTAAAATAAACCCAGTTTCCCAATTTACTAATACCCCAATTGTTATTACAAATAATGATTACATACCAGAATTGAATGAATGAATTACAAACTATAAAAACTATAGGAATCCTGCAGCAGGCCCAAATACACAGGGACAGGCCAGGCCTTCAACTCACAGTAGCTCCAAAATTCTATGTTCAAAGATACACAGTAACAAGCAGTGAATGATTCACCCATATCTCGAGGATAAGCGTACAGAACCCAAATCTCCAGTGTGTTAGAGTTCCCAAGGGCTTCAAGAACCCAGGGCAGGGCTCACACTAGAGAAGAATGATCAGAATAGTTCAAAGAAAACTAGGGACCAAATCCTAGTGTGTCAGAGTTCACGAGGGTCTCATACGAACCCTGAGTAGTACTCACACCAAGGAGGCCAAGGGACAAAACCTAAATTGCTTTAGCTTTCATCCAGCAAAGCGTGAGAATTCAGGAGAGTAGGATGGGATTAGGGGGTACAGAATCACACATAGAACACAAACAAATAGCAACACATTTGAACCTAGGCAGACTTAATTCAGTTTTCAGGAAATAAACTTAATCACATGCTAACAAGACAAGTCATAAGATAGATTTATAATGATAAAAGAGGATCCAGATTAACTTAAGTGCAGAAACTAGTGTCATAAGAAGAAATCAATTAGCAACAGATCATGACTTATTAGGAACTAATTAGGACAGTTACTAGGGGTGTCAAAATATAATAGAAACAAAGTCAAACAGGACATATTATGATGCACTCAGAAACAGACTTGTTATCCTATTAAGGAAGACATCTATGCCTAGTTAACTATTCTATACCAAGAGATATGAGAACATGTTCAAAGAGCAAGATAATAACAAACTTAAACTTCAAGAGATTTCTATCAGTGGCATATAGGTTAAGCAGAATCGAACTAACAAACTCAAAATAGATTCAAGTATGTCTCAAACTACAAATGTAATAGCATTTAGGATAACATAGTCTAATTGAAGTAGCACATTAAACAAATAATCACAATGAAATGGCAGAGATATGATAACTCACCAGTTAAGATGAAGCAAGGAAGAAGGAAATCCAACAGTATTGAGTGTATCACCAAAGAAAGTAAGAACTTAGCAATTTCTGGCATTGGCTTTCAGCCAGCCAGGAATCAAAAATACAGAACAAGTTTATTCAAGAATGAAGAACGTACAACCTTAGTTTATAGTGTTTTTATAAGGATTTTCCAACTTCCAAAGGGGAGTGGGGAGTGGTTTAAATAGTGTAGGAACTAAACACATAAATATGGAAATATAATTAATTCAAACAATCACTAAAGAATTGTTTTTTGAAACCCTAGTTGTTTAGGTAAACTCCACAAAATCAGCAGAAAATAAAGGCAAAGAATCACATGTTGTATAAAATGAACATAGACATGAATATTATTCACAAAACACAAAACTGAACCAGATTTGGTTCAAATAAAAAGTATCTGAAACCCTAATTTAGGGCAAGTAAAAATAATCGACAGAAATTGACAGATTCATACACAATAAGGCGAATATAGACGAGATAGTACTTAACATTAAAGCTTAAACTAATTTCGGTTCGAATCAAAGAGAATCTATAAACCCTAACCTTAGGGTTAAGTATGAATCAGCAAGATACGAACAAATCGGACTCACACGGTGCGAAATAACGTGTTTGGACTTAATATCATCTAGATTCAAGAGATATAGATCGATTAGGACAGAATCGGAGTAGGGTACTTGCCATGTTTAGGCAAGTACTAAGTAATACCGTAGAGAATCAAACAATAAAAGAACTATGTCTAAATGGTAAGTAAATGAGAAGAAAATCCTACTAGGAACGGGATTAGGGGAGGATTATGGAGAGGCGGCGGGCTAGGGTTCTTCAGAGGGAAGGTAGTAGAGAGTCGGTGGATTAGGGGAAAATGGGGTTAGGGTTTGGGAGATGGGTGATATAAGGAAAATGAGGGGTCGTTTATGAGCCGTTGATCGTTTTTTATCAACGGTTGGGATTTAAGCAGGGGTTGCGTCGGGTTTTAATTAAATGGGTAAAGGACTGGGCTAACAGTGTTGCGCTTGGGGTGATTGGGTTATGTTTGGGTAGTTTAGGTTTGAAATTAATTATCAAATTAGGGCCAGATTTTAAATACCCGATTTTAATAAATAATAATTTATAAAAAATAGTAGATAAATAACAAAAAGAAAAATATTATTTGTACATGCAAATGCTTAAAAATAATTATTTAAAACTATAGAAATATAAAAAGTTATTGTTTTTCATAAATAATGTAATTATACATTCATATAGGCTATTATTGCAAAATGTGCAATTTAGCCTTGAAAAATGCAAATGTAATTATAAGAAATGCACTAAAAATATTTAAACCCTTTTATGGGTGTAAATGATATGTTTAGAAGATAAAATCATCATAGAAATAATTTGTACGGTAATTAATAGATATTTATATTATACAAATGCAGAAATAAATTGATTTAAAGCCTTCAAACATTATGGAAAATTATGAAACTACTTGTATATGCTTATAAATCTAATGATGACGCATATGCACTATTTTGAAAGTGTGTGTATATATATATATATATATATATATATATATTTGAAAACTATGAGGGAAAAAATGTGTATCAACACACCGCCAGTATCCAGTGCACCTCTTGCACGGGGTGCTTTTAGCGGTTAGTCCAGCATACCTGGCCTGAGCCAGTCACATCAGCCACGCTCTCTAAGGGCTTGTTTTGAGTGTGGCGACACCCGCCATATGGTGAGGGATTGCCCCATATTTAGGAGGGGTGCACCTCCACAGATTTCTCAGGCACAGCATACCCCAACGGGTCCTCAGGCTATGATTCCGGCACCAGCTACTGCCCCACTTACTCTGCCAGCTCGAGGTGGAGGTCGAGGTCGCCCTAGAGGGGGAGACCAGGCCAGATATTATGCTCTTCCGGCTCGTACAGAGGTAGTTGCTTCATGCTCTGTCATTACAGGTATTGTTCGGTCTGTCATAGAGATGCGTCAGTATTATTAGACCCAGGCTCTACATATTCCTATGTGTCCTCTTATTTTGCCCCGTATTTAGGCGTATCTAGGAATTCTTTGAGTTCCCATGTCTATGTGTCTACTCATATGGGAGATTCACTTGTTGTGGATCGCGTCTATCGGTCGTGATTGATTGCTCTTAGTGGTTTTGAGACCAGAGTCGATTTATTATTACTCAGCATGGTAGACTTTGATGTTATCTTGGGCATGGACTGGTTGTTGCCCCATTATGCTACTCTTGATAGTCACGCTAAGACCGTGACGCTGGCTATGCCAATTTTACCGCGATTAGAGTGGAGAGGTACCTTGGTGTATACTCCCAGTAAAGTTATTTCGTTTCTTAAAGCTCAACGAATGGCTGAGAAGGGGTGTGACACGTATCTAGCCTATATGAGAGATGTCAGTATTGATACCCCTACAGTTGAGTCATTTCCACTAGTGAGGGACTTTCCACATGTGTTTCCAGTTGATCTTCCGGGCATGCCGCCGAATAGAAATATTGATTTTGGCATTGATTTGTTGCCGGGCACTCATCCCATCTCTATTCATCCATATCGTATGGCTCTTCCTGAGTTGAAGGAGTTGAAGGAGCAGTTAGAAGAGTTTCTTGATAAGGGCTTCATTCGGCCTAGTATGTCACATTGGGGTGCTCCTGTCTTATTTATGAAGAAGAACGATGGTTCTATGCGGATGTGTATTGATTACCGCCAGTTGAACAATGTTACAGTGGAGAACATGTATCCTTTGCCTCATATTGATGACTTATTTGATCAGTTACAGGGTGCCAGAGTGTTTTCCAAGATTGAATTACGTTCAGGCTATCATCAGTTGAAGATTTGAGAGCCAGATATCCCGAAGACTGCTTTCAGGACTCGGTATGGTCAGTACGACTTCCTTGTGATGTCATTTGGGCTGACCAATGCCCCAGTAGCTTTTATGCACTTGATGCACAGTGTGTTCCGACCTTATCTTGACTCTTTCGTCATTATGTTTATTCATGACATTCTGGTGTACTCCCCGACTCGGGAGGATCATGAGCAGCACCTGATGACTATGCTTCTGACCCTGAGAGAAAAGAAGTTATATGCAAAATTTTCAAAGTGTGAGTTTTGGCTAGACTCAAGGGCATTCTTGGGTCATGTTGTATCGAGTAGTGGGATCCAGGTGGAGCCGAAGAAGATGGAAGCAGTGCATAGTTGGCCAAGATTGTCATCAGCTACGGAGATCCAGAGTTTTCTTGGTTTGGTGGGGTATTGTCGTCGTTTTGTAGAGGGATTCTCATCTATTGCAGCACCTATGACCAGGCTGACCCAGAAGGGTGCTCCATTCAGGTGGATAGAGGAGTGTGAGGAGAGCTTTCAGAAGCTCAAGATAGCTTTGACTACAGCCCCAGTATTGGTATTGCCTATAAGTTCGGGGTCTTATATTGTATATTGTGATGCATCGCGGGTTGATCTCAAAGCGGTGTTGATGTAGGATGGTAGGATGATTGCCTACACATCCAGACAGCTGAAGGTGCATTAAAAGAACTATCATATACATGACCTCGAGTTAGCAGCTATTGTTCATGCCTTGAAGATTGGGCGGCACTATTTGTACACTGTCCCTTGTGAGATTTACACCGATCACCAGAGTTTGCAGCATCTGTTCAAATAGAAGGATCTTAACTTGTGTCAGCGGAGGTGGTTGGAGTTGCTTAAGGATTATGATATCCCAATGTTGTACCATCCGGGGAAGGCCAATGTGGTGGACGATGCTTTGAGTCGTCGGGCAGAGAGTTTGAAAAGTTTAGCATATCTACCAGCAGCAGAGAGGCCATTGGCATTGGATATTCAGGCCTTAGCCAACCATTTTGTAAGATTTGATATTTCTGAGCCGAGTCGAGTATTGGCTTTTGTGTTCTATCAGTCTTCTCTTTATGATCGTATCAGGGAGTGTTAGTATGATGACCCCCGTCTGCTTGTCCTTAAGGATACGGTCCATCATGGTGATGCTAAGGTGGTCACTATTGGGGATAATGGTGCATTGAGGATGCAGGGAAGACTATGTGTGCCTAATGTGGATGTTTTGCGTGAGTTGATTCTCCAGGAGGCTTACAGTTCGCGGTACTCCATTCATCCGGGTGCCATGAAGATGTATCAGGACTTGAGGCAACATTGCTGGTGAAGAAGAATGAAGAAGGACATAGTAGAACATGTAGCTTGGTGTCTAAATTGCCAGCAGGTGAAGTATGAGCATCAGCGACCATGTGGGTTACTTCAGAAGATAGAGATTCCAGAGTGGAAATGGGAACGGATCACTATGGATTTTGTTTTCGGACTCCCACAGACTCAGCGGAGGTTTGATACAGTTTGGGTGATTGTGGATAGGCTGACCAAGTCAGCTCATTTCCTTCCTGTGATGACTACCTATTCTTCTGACCAGCTAGCTCAAATTTATATCCGCGAGATTGTCAGGCTTCATGGCGTACCGGTATCTATCATCTCTCACTGGGGTACGTCGTTTACATAACGGTTCTGTATAGCAGGAATTGGGTACTCGGGTTGAGTTGAGCACATCATTTCACTCTCAGACGGATGGACTATCCAAGCGCACTATGTAGATACTGAATGATATGACATGTTAGGATGATCTCTTGCCAATTGCGGAGTTTGTCTACAACAACAGTTATCAGTCGAGCATCTAGATGGCATCGTATGAGGCTCCGTATAGTAGGCGGTGTCAGTCTCCAGTGGGTTGGTTCGAGCCGGGCGAGGCTAGATTAGTGGGTATAGACTTGGTTCAGGATGTCCTGGATAAGGTGAAGGTAATTTAGGATCGACTTCGCACAGCCCGCCCAATCCAGACAGAATATTTATGCATATCGGAAGGTTCGATATGTTGCATTCATGGTTGGAGAGCGGGTCTTGCTCTAGGTTTCCCCTATGAAGGGTGTTATGAGGTTCAAGAAGAAGGGCAAGCTGAGCCCAATGTTCATTGGTCTATTTGAGGTGTTGCGGCAAGTTGGGGAGGTTGCTTATAAGCTTGCCTTACCTCCCAGTTTAGCAAGAGTTCATTCGGTATTGCATGTTTCTATGCTCGGGAAATATCACGGTGATCTGGCTCATGTGTTGGATTTCAGCTCAGTCTAGTTAGACAAGGATCTATCTTATGTTGAGGAGCCAGTGGCTATTCTAGATAGGCAGGTCAGAAAGCTAAGGTCAAAGAACATTGCTTACGTGAAGGTGCAGTGGAGGGGCCAACCGGTTTCATGAGGCAACTTGGGAGATCAAGCAGGATATGTGCAGTCGTTATCCTCATCTATTCACCACTTCAGGTATGTCTCTATGCTCGTTCGAGGACGAATGAGTGTTTTAAGAGGGGGAGGATGTAATGACCCGGCCGGTCATTTTGAGAGTAATAGCCCCGACCCCCCTATTAACTGCTTCCCCGTATCGTTTTCTGCTAATGTGACTTGTCGGGAGGTTTTTGTTTTTGGTTTAGGAGTGTTTTGGGACACTTAGTCCCTAAACTGAAGCTTAAGCCTTAGGATTTTGAACGTAGTCGGAATTATGTGAAGACGACTCCGCAATAGAGTTTTCTCTATTCTGTTAGCTCCGTTTGGGTGATTTTGGACTTAGGGGTGTGTGCGATTTATGTTTTGGAGGTCTGTAGCTGATTTTGGCTTGAATTGGCGAAACTCGATTTTTTGAAGATTTTGACCGGAAGTGAACTTTTTGATATCGGGGTCGGATTCCGATCTTGGAAGTTAGAGTATGCCCGTAATGTCAAATATGACTTGTGTGAAAAATTTGAGGTCAATCGGATATGATTTGATATGTTTCGGCATCGGTTGTAGAAATTTAAAGTTTCAAGTTCATTAAGTTTGAATCAGAGGGTGATTTTTTTTTTAGTGTTGTTTGATGTCATTTGAGGGCTCGACTTAGGACTTGTTGGTATCTTTGGTTGAGATCCCGGGGGCCTCTGGTGTGTTTCAGATCATTATCGGATGCGTTTTGGACTTAGAGAAATGGCTGAAGTTCTATGATCTGGTGTATCTGGTTTCCTTATACGCGATCGCGAGAGAGAAGCTGCAATCGCGTAGGCTCAGCTGGGCAGAGGAAGTTTTGCTCTTCGCGTTCGTGGGCATAAGTATGGTAACGTGTAGTGGTATGAAGTGGTGCTTTGCGAACGCGTGGCCAAGGTCGCGTTCGCGTAGAGTTAAGGAGGCTAAAGCTTGGCCACGCTTTTTTCTCATCCCGAACGCGTGAGGACGTTCGCGATCGCATAAGTCTGAGAGCCAGCATATCACGTTCGCTTGGTGTTTTGCGCGTTCGTGTAGAGTTAAATCATGGGGCAGCAAAGTTGTTCTTCGCCATCGCGAGGCTATTTCTACGATCACGGTTAAGGAATCACTTGTCTAACTTATATCATTTCAAAACGAGGGTTTGGCCATTTTTAACAAAACTTGAGTTTGGGAGCTCGGAATTGGACGAGAGTTTGAGAGATTTTCAGAGACATCGATTGGGTAATGATTCTACACTCCATTTTGGTTATATCCCACTAATCTATCATTAATTTCATCATTTAATTTAGGATTTGGGGTAAAAAATGGGAAAAATGGAAAGAAGTTCTTCAACCAAGATTTTGGATTTTGATTGGGATTTTGACATCGGATTGGGATAATTTTGGTATGAGTGAACTCGTGAGTGAGTGGGTGTTCATATTTTGTGACTTTTACCCAATATCGAGACGTGGGTCTGGGGAGGCTTTTGGGTCGATTTTCTAATTTATTGCTTTAACTTTGATTTCATTAATTAGATTAGTTTCTTATAGTTGTATTTATGGTATGTAATTGATTTTGGCTAGATTTGGGCCATTCGGAGTCAGATATTCGTGGCAAAGGCATTGTTACCAATTGATTGAGGTTGGTTCGAGATAAGTGGCTTGCCTAACCTTGTGTGGGGGAAATCCCCTTAGGATTTGGTACTGTTGTGATATGTGAGTGTCGTGTACGTGAGGTGACGAGTACGTACACAGGCTATTTATTGTAAAACCCGATTTATTTTTACTGAGTAGAAACCCGATTTTCCTTTAATTTGAGTTATAATGTTTAAATGAGTATTAGTCTGTTTTAATTCTTAATTGAGCTATTCCAATATGTGTAGTTATCCTGTTTCATCTAATATCGCATGTCTACGTGCTTTAACTGTTTATTTGAACTATGTGAATCATGCCTAGTTGATTTCTTTCTTTTCCTTGTTCATTATTGGTATAACTATAGAAATCTTGCTATTAACTGTTGTATTTTGTCAGTTTGAGTTGTGTGTTTACTATTGAGACTACGAGGCGGTTCCTCAAGAGTTCTCCCTGTATATTTACTTTTGAGACTACGAGGCGGTTCCTCAAGAGTTCTCCCTGTATATTTACTTTTGAGACTACGAGGTGGCTCCTCGGTAGTTCTCCCTATATATTTACTTTTGAGACTACGAGGCGGTACCTCGGGAGTTCTCCCTGTATATTTATTTTGGGACTACGACACGGTATCTCGGGAGATCCCCTGTTGTTTACCCCTGTGCGTTGCAATGTTGCCTTGCTATGTTACCTTTTGTTACATTTTAGTCTCTTATTATACTGTACATTCTCCTTCTTTATTTATTATATACCAGTGGGCCTGACCTGACCTATTCACTACTCGACCGAGGTTAGGCTTGGCACTTACTAGGTATCGCTGTGGTGTACTCATGCTATTTTTCTGCACATATTTTTGTGTGCAGATCCAGGTACTTCTTATCAGCCCCGCTACTAGCTGAGAGTGCTTGTGTCGTACGAAGACTTCAAGGTACATCTGCCGCATCCGCAGACCTCGGAGTCCCCCTCTATTCTCTCCTATGTCATTTACCTTCTGTACTTCTTTTGTTAGACTCTGGTGTATAGAGATACTAGTTTCCTTTTATAGCTTATGACTTATGATGTTCCAGGTTTTGGGAAGACTGTGTATTTATGGAGTATTGGTTATTGTACATGCCGAGCGGCGTTGTTACTAGTTATTTAGTTATCCACTGCTGTTAGTTGCCAAGTTTTACTTTGATTTTGTTATTTTTCGCAATTTGTTAGGCTTACCTAGTCGTAGAGACTAGGTGCCGTCACGACGTTATACGGAGGGAGTTTGGGTCGTGACAATGGGATGGTCTGTATTAAGACCAGATGTATTTACAATATTTGAAGCTATTAGCTTATGCTGTCCCATACGGACAAGAATATTATCCCTGCCCACATTTGTCCTTCCTTATCCTCTTCTATTAGAAGATGGATTGAAACTTGGTCTCATCCTAACAAAGATTAACAAAAGATTATTAATCCGAATATTCTCTAGTAAGGAAGTCAGGAAGACCGTTATCGGACCCCTTTTTATAAATTATTTCAAAATCTAATGGAGCTAACAGGGCTTGCCATCTTGCAAACATCTGTTTAGAAACATCATGTTTACAATCTTTATTAAAGATAAACTTTGTTGCTTGGCAATCGATTTTTATTAAGAACTTCTGATTATATAAATCAGTCTGAAACATTAATACACACTTTACTATGGCAAGGATTTCCTTAGCCACTGTAGCATAATTCTTTTGGGAATTATTCCATTTTCTCGAATAGAATTGAACAAGATATTCTTGTTTATCAATTGGGGAATATTGTTTTAATATTCCACCATATCCAATATCTGAGGCGTTAGTTTCAACAGCCTTTGCCCAACTTGGATTAGCAAGCGTTAGGTGTGGAAGATTATTAACCTTCTGCTTAATTCGTTTGACTGATTTACTATGATCATCCGTCCTTGATTTCGGAGTTTTCTTTAATATTTCGTAAAGAATTGAAGTATCCTTAGCAAGGTCCTTTATAAAAGGAGTAATATAATTAAGGCTTCCTAGAAACCTTTGGAGTTGAGTCTTATAAGTTATGACATCAAGAAATTTGGATGCAAATTCAATGCTTCTTTGGATTGGAACTATTCTTCCATTTTGAACATCATGGCCTAAAAATCTTACATTGGACTGAAAAGGGGCCACTTTTGGTTTAGAAATGACTAAACCATTTTGAATTATAATATTTCTAAAAAGATCCAAATGTTTAAAATGAATTTTAATATTTTTTAAAAATACTAAAATATCATCAATATAAACAATTATAAAATTTGTATAAGGCATGAAAATATCATTCATTATTTTTTGAAATTCAGAAGGGGCATTTTTTAAATCAGAAGGCATGACATTCCATTTATACTAACCCATAGGGACATTAAAAGCAGTTTTGTTTTTAGTTGACTTTGATATCTGAATCTGTCAATAATCAGATTTTAATTTGAATTTTGGATTTTGGGACTGAAAATCCACATTTGATTTTTCAATAGAAAGTTAAGACAAAGCTTTGAAACATTATGAATTTGGAGATAGACTCAATCGAAATAGCGATCTATCCAATAAATCCTTTTTTATTATGGATTGGATATCTAATCCACTTTAAACGTTTATTAAGGGGCTTATAATTGATAAATAATATTGAAACTCCTCGTTCCTGTTCCACATGTTTATTAACATAAAAAACAGTATATGACCATCTAGATCTTGAAGGTCTTATAAGACCTTTTTGCAGCAAAGAATCTATTTCTTTTTTGCACAATTCCAAATAATTTGAATTCATTTGGCAAGGTCTAGCTTTAGTTGGAATATTATCTTCCAAAAAGTCCTCTTCATAGGGAAGACTGACTATATGCTTTTTCCTATTCCAAAATTGGTTTGGATGGTCCTCACATATTTGTAATGAAAACTGATTTTTCAAAAAATTATTGTTTTCTATAAGCTTTGGGTTTTGTAAATTTTCTGCAATAGTAAAACTACAAATTTCATTTTTAAAGAAATCAATTTGTCTATTTGTTTGCAGAGATATTCTCACTCATTTCATTTAAAAATCTTTTAAATGGTTGCGTTATAAAATCAAAACTAATTTCTTTATTATCAAAGGTTCGCGTAAAATCTTGGGCATCCCATCTGGTAAAAGGAATTATATGATGAAAAGATGAGACTCCTAATATAATATCATGGGATATATCCCTTACCAAAACAAATATTTCAGGTATACAAACCTTATCTTGGCAAATAAAAGCTTTTGGTAATTTATAAGAAATACTCATCATATCACCATTAGCATTTCTTAATCTATGAGTAGTTTTATGAAAATATCTTGAAGGTATTATTCCTTCTTTAATACAATTCAAATATCCACCACTATCAAATAAGGCAGTAAACTCTTTTTTGAAATTATAGTCTATTAAAAGGGTAACTTTTATTAAAACGTTTTGAGTTGTAAAGAGCTGAAGTTTTTGTAAAAACTCATTATCAGCCATATTAACATCTCCTAGAAAATCACTTTTTGCCGCGTCCTTAGAGGTACCAGCATTAATATCATCAAAACCATCTTCAGTAATAATAGTACCGAGTTCCTGACTTATAGGGACATGAGAATTTTCTAATCTAATAATTCTCTAGTATAAGGCTATATTTTAAGCCTTTAAGTTCGAGATTTCTCTTTTGAGATTATTAATCTCATTTTTCAAATCTTGAATAGTAGTTGACCTATCAATGGCCTGGGATTTTCCTCTTAAAATCCTTTTGACATCAGACATTATATATGATCCCTTTCGAGAAGGAATTTCTTCAATCTCTAGACGTGTAGGAATTTTATTCTGAATTTTGTCCATTTGATCAATTATATGGGACCTTAATTCTGTATCTTTAATAAACCTAAGAAGTTCTAATAATCTATCATTAGTCAGGACATTGTGTCACGGCCTAAAATCTACTAAAGGCCGTGATGACGCCTAACACCGCCGTCAGGCAAGCCAACGGTGATTGATCAACTTAATTACTCATTTTAGTATTTTGAAATCATAATTTTCATTAATTAAATAGTATAAAATAGAATTTACAGGGTAAAATGATAATAATTACGTGCACTACCATACCAAGCATCCAGGAGAAGCCCCCAAAACCCGGTGTCAAAACATGTGTCTGGAATACAAATTAGACAGGAGAATATACATGACTCTAATGGAGACTCTACATGTTGTGGATCGTAACATGGAATGCAGCTCACGGTAAAGTCCTCGCAATGGCCGCACCTTTGCGCCCAAAAGACCACTAGACATATATGTACCTACACAATAAGTGCAGCAAGTGCAGTATGAGTACGTAAATCAATGCGTACCCAGTAAGTATCTAGCCTAACCCCTGAGAAGTAGTGACGAGGAGTCGATATTAACACTTCCTAGTGGTCTAATAAATCATGTACAATAAGAAATGAACAGATGTGAGGCAGAGTAAATAAACGAAATGAACAAGTATAAATACGTGGTAAAATCCTCCTCTCGACAATAAACTCACGCTCTCAATTAGCAATTACCTCCTCCATCTGAGCATATATATATATATAATGGACCTCACCAGATAGGTTGTCACAATCCATATCAGGAAAACTGTCATATACATTGATTTCTTGTCAAATATTACGCACGATTCCGTGAAAGTATTTTATAGAAATGCTGGGTGTACGGACCAATCCCATAATACTGTGTGCATTGCCGAGGATCGAACAACATGAACCATAGATCCATCTATTATGCTGCCGAGGCGAACGACCCGTTCCCATGAGAGTGTGATACAAAATCCTGCCGAGGCAAATGGCTCGCTCCAATTAGAACTAGAAGCTTTAACGGGTCCTTGGCCCCACTCACGAATAAGATGTGAGTTATAAATTTTAAGGAAAACCTTTCAATGAAAATGCATAGCGCGGGAGAAATTCGTAAAAGGAGTACAATTATTCCACGACTAATCATGAAGCTCGTCAAATCTCTAAAATAGGAAGTCTATTACTCTACACAAGTCTAGTCCCAAGTGGTAACATAAAATAAAGGAAATTTAATAGGCAATCGACATCACAAATAGTACAATTATAGCATGGAGGGAACCTTAGTCTACCCAGACATAACACGAAAATAGCTACGTATGGACTCTCGTCACTTCGTGCGTACGTAGCCCCCGCAACAAGTAGCACATAACAAATAAATCACCTAGGGGTAGTTTCACCCTTAGACATGAGACTTACCTCGCTCCGAAGCTCTATAACCAGCTCCAACGTCTCTCTAACACCTCGAACCGATGGCCATCATTCCAAAACTAGTCAAAAAAAGTGAAAACAAATCAAAATATACTCGAATACCCATAATTAATCAATTTAAACAAATTCCCAACTCCGCTCGAAAAGTCGATAAAGTCAACCCTCGGGCCTATGTGCCTGGATTTCCAAATTTTTGAAGATAAACTTTACCCATAATACCACGAACTCAAATATACAATTTATTCCTAATTTCATTTCCAAAAATCATGGTGAAAAATCAAAAATTACCAATTATTAGGTTTCTTCAAAAATCCCACAATTACTACAATGTTTCATGTTCAAATCTGTATGTAGTCCAAGTATTTAACTCGTAATAGGTGGGAATCACTTACCTCATGTTTCTTGATGAAAATCCCCACAAAACAGCTCCCCAAATTCGGCCAACCCATACGAAAAATGAAAGAAGGAGAGCCAAACCTCGTTCTTAAAACAAATTCTGCCCAGCGATCATCGCACCTGCGGTCACTTGACTGCTTTTGCGGTCCCCTCTTCAGCCTTCCAGCCTTCGCTTTTAAAGACCAGGCTCTGCTTTTGTGAAGCTGCACCTACACCCTAGGCTCCGCTTCTGCTGAAACGACAACTGCACGCCCCCTCGCACCTGCGCGTCTCTTCCCCGCATCTACGATCTCGCAGGTGCGGCCAAAACTTCGCACCTGTGCATCTTCTCTACCAAGTACACCTACGCACCTGTGATGCCAAACACGCCCCTGTGGCCTCGCACCTGCGACCAAATCATTCGTAGGTGCGGTCGCACTAGACCTGGTGCACCTCAGCAGTTTCCCAAGTCCAAACTCGATCCTTATCTGATTCGCAGCCGAGGTCCCTGGGACCCCGTCCAAACATACCAACACATCTCCAAACACGACACAGACTTAGTCGAAGCCTCGAGCCACGTCAAACAACATCAAAATTACAAGTTGACGATCGAAACCGTCTTTAAACTTCCACACATTCAAACTTCACTGAACGTGTCCGAATCACCTTTAAACATTCTGGAATGATGCAAAACATTATGCACAAGTCATAAATCATAATACGAACCTATTCCGAGGCTCAAAACCTTAAACGAACATCAATAACACAAAAGTCCACTTCAAATCAAACTTATGAAATTCTTTAACTTTCAAAATGTTAACTTTCCATAACAAGCGCCAAAATGCTCTCAGGCCACCCGATACTCAACCCGAACATATGCTTAGGTCTGAAATCATCATACGAAACTATTGGAACCTTCAAATCCTGATTCTGAAGTCATTTACTTAAAAGTCAAACCTTAGTCAAATTTTCCAACTTAAAGCTTCCGAATTTAGAATTTTCTTTAAAAATCAATTCCTATTTGAGGTAGCATTTGTGTAGCGAAGGATAAGGAAGGACATGGTGGGAGGTGTCTTGCAGTGACAGAATTACTAGCAGGTAAAGTATGAAGAGCAGAGGTCGAGAAGTTGCTTAAAGGAGGTGGTTTAATCGAAGTGGGGGTGGCAGAGTAGCATATGGATTCTGTGGTAGGAAAGCCACTTGCCTTGAGAAAGTTTAGGGTAATTTGGGAATCATGATGGAAGGTTATTTGGTCTATGGATTTTATTTGGGATGTTGTCTACTGTACTGAGGAAGGTTGAATATGGCAAGGAGGAGTTTGCTTGAAATGAAGAGGGGTGTGAAAAACTTGATTATCGATTTGGATGCAACATGACTTTGAGTTTGGAATGTGTTGTTGGACTTTCACCTGATGTCAACGGGGAATGAACGGACTTCTATAGTCGGTGGACGAGCGTGGGCTCAGGAGGGTTTATTGATTTCGTAGTAGTCGTACCTAGTGCAGGGTCGTTGGATGATGTCGGTATGGAATTCCATAGGTGGGTTGTCTATTGTGAACAAGTCAGCGGTTGTGTAATTTTGGTGATGTTTCTTTGAAAAGTTATGCTTACTACCCGTCAGGAGATCGAGTGTGCAATTGTAGTTGATAATTCGGAATGTTTTATGTAAAGCTTAGCAAAAGGTTTCAAGATATTTGGCAGGTTAAAGGTGCGAGATCAGGGTGATTGAGAAGGAGGAATCTTTGTGGGTTCTAGATTTATGAGATTGTAGCTTAAAGCTAAGTGGTGGAGACCACCGCCTACGATTGGACTGCGTGGTTGTCTTCTTGTGCGGTTTCTAGTTATCGGTGCTTTGGTGTACTAATTATTATTAAGAAAAGGAAATATCAGAGGTAATTCGGGCAAGGGATTTGATGAATATGTGCTATATTTCGCCTTATCGATTCATGCGCAGATTTTGCGGAGACTTAGAGTTTATGCTTCTACTAGATGTGATGTACAAGGAAAATAATTCATATGGTTGCTTCTTTGGGAGTGTTCATGTGCTTACCGCGCACTGGAGTTTGTCTTATATCCGGGACCAAGTCAGTCTGGGTGACTCTCAACAGTGGTTCTAATGGGTTCGTTATGTGGCTGGAGACCATGATTTTACCGCAGAGTGTGAAGAATAATTGGGGAATTGTCTATTTTATAATCGGGTCTGCGGTGTAGTATTAGAGAAAAGAGAGAAATAACTTTCCAAGATTGTAGTGAAATCCTCTTCAAACTCACCTCCTCTTGTTCTCCAAAAGTCAAAAAATGTTAAAATTAAGCTAAATCCCAAAATCTTGGCATAAAATACCCTTGCGGGAAAATACACATCACGATCGCTGCCTCCAACTCACGCGATTCCGAAGAACTGAGTTCCACCGCCTAATGTCTTTCTACGCAACTGTCGTCACACAATTGCGAAGGCCAACTGGCCAGTCTTCTATGCGATCGCAAAAACCCACCTCACAATCACGATTCACCAAGTACTAGAGCTACGAGATCGCGAACCTCCTCACACTATCACGAAGCACAAACTACCCCACCCCATATCCCTTCTACACGATCGTGGTACAAGTCACGATTAAAACCCTTGGCACCAGAAACCAGTAATCCTATCTTAGCTCAAAATTATCTGAAACTACCCTAAAAGTCACTCGAGACACCCGGGACCCCGTCTAGTTATTCTAAGTAGTCCGGATACCATATACAAACTTGTCCAAAAGCTCACAACTCTGAAAAAACATCAACACCAATGATCGCGCATCAAACAAAAAACATCAAACTTTTGTAATTTCAAAATTCCAACTTTCGACTAAAAGCGTCGAATCAACCCCGGGCCGCTCGAGACCTGAACCCAAAAGACGTACGAGTCAAAATTCATCTACAAACCTATTGGAACCTTGAAAATATCAATCCGGAGTCGTTTACCCATAACGTTGGCTTTGGTAAACTCTTCCAACATTAAGTCAACTTAGGAACTAGGTGTTTCAAATCACTCTCGGACCTCTCTGAAACACAACCACCTAAGGGGAATCAAGATATGTAATCAAAACCAAGTAACAATTACTTACCTGATGTTTGGCTATAAATGTATATTTTTGGTGCATTGCTTACCTTATATTTTAGTGTTTTAATGATTAATTGTGTGAAGTTTGAGCTTAATTGAGTTGTATTTATGTGTCGAATCGTTGGAAGATGAAAATAAGTGAAGATTGCACACAAGGTTGCCAGAAATAAACGAAAAGAGCACGAAAATGAAAAAATAGGAAAAGGCCAAGAACCAGGCACCAAGCCATGCAACGCCTGGCTCCTGGCGAGAAAGACGAAGCGACCAGCCTTGCGATGTGAGGTCTTTAGCACACCCCAATCTGGGCCTTGCGAGTTTCGGGGCCTGGACTCTCAGGACCCAAAACAAACCTGTCGTGATGGCACCTATCGTAGTACTAGGTAAACCGACTACTCAGACATTTCCAATACTTTTAAACATTGAAAGATATGAAAAAAAACTTAATTAAAGGATTATTGTTTTAAAACAAGATAGGATGTCATAACTCAATACATAATCTCTCCCAAAATCGGGGTGTCACCGAGTACATGAGCATCTACAATAAAGATATAGTCTGGTACACCATTTACAGAATAAAACTAAAATAAATAACATGGAAGATAAGGGAGGAGAGTCAAGGTCTGCGAACGCCCAGTAGCTACCTGGATGATTTCCAAATGACAGAACTCCGTAATCAACGACCGTCATGGCCGGAAATGCCTAAATCTGCACATGAGGTGCATGGTGTAGTGTGAGTACAACCAACTCAGTAAGTAACAAGACTGACTATTGGACTTAAAGTAGCGACGAGCTCAGTAGGTACAATTCGATATAGGATTAACAGTGCAGAAAGGTAGGCATGCTTTCAAGTTCAACAGATAACTCAATACTAGAAAACAATAGATCAACTCCAAGCGATATGAGGAATGTGACATCTCTATATTTACATGCCAATGTACATGCTGTATGGAATGCACTACAATGGATGTCTCATGAACTCGCACTATCTGAATCCTCAATCACTGAGTACTATACATGGCCAATCCAGCCCAGGAAAGATCCATCCCTCAATATGAAGATCAGCTGACAGTCAATCACTCAGTATTGTATAGGGGCAATCCATCCCAAGGAAGATCCATCCCTCAATATAAATAATTGGGTAAGATCTATGCCCAGGGAAGATCCATCCCTCAATATAATATCNAATGGATGTCTCATGAACTCGCACTATCTGAATCCTCAATCACTGAGTACTATACATGGCCAATCCAGCCCAGGAAAGATCCATCCCTCAATATGAAGATCAGCTGACAGTCAACTCAGTATTGTATAGGGGCAATCCATCCCAAGGAAGATCCATCCCTCAATATAAATAATTGGGTAAGATCTATGCCCAGGGAAGATCCATCCCTCAATATAATATCAACTGCGCTCACTGTGGGTGTGCAGACGCTGGAGGAGTTCCTTCAGCCCAAGCACTATAATTAGAAAAATCCAGGCATAATCAATAAAACATGCTGCGGCGTGCAACCTGATCCAATGAATATCACTTAAAATCAGTCCCTCTGCCTCATTCAGTCATTAACCTCTCCAGTCTGTCGGGCTCACAACATCGTGGAAACTAGTCCGACATGATGATATGATGTATAAATAAATGGTAACAGAGACTGAGGTTTAATGTGCAATGATAGATGTGACTGAGTACATAATTATAATTTTAAACAAGTAATTCACAGCAACACGACCTCCGTGGGTCCCAAAAATATCGGCACCTAGCCTAACTATAATGTTAACATAAGTCTCAGCTCAATTTCTCTAACATGTGGAAGGTATGTGGGTATTGATTATGCAACTCCATGGGAATAATTAAGTCACAAATTTCTATGGTGCACGCACACACGCCCGTCACCTAGCATGTGTGTCACCTCCACACCAATCATATAACTCGTAATTACGGGATTTCTACCCTCAGAACCAAGTTTAGAAGTGTTACTTACCTCAAATCGTTCAAATATCTACTCTAACATGCCCTTCCCTCGCGAATCGGCCTCCAAATGCCTCAAATCTATCCACAAATAGTTCGATACAATCAACATAGGCTAAAGGAAACAATTCCACAAGAAAATACTAAGTTATTAATCAAAAGTCAAAAGTTGACTTAAAAGCCGCCCCCCCGGGCCCAATTCTTGAAATACGATAAAAGTCATAAAATCCAAAAGCACATTCAACCACGAGTCTAATCATACCAAATTTACCAAAATCTGACAACTCAAATCCCCAAATTAAGCTCTCCAAATCTCTAGCCTCAAATTCCCAATTTACACCTCAAAACTACACAATCTAGGTGGGAAGATTAACGGGGAAATATAATTATTGAACAAATTAAACCACAAGTGACGTACCTCAAGAATACCTTCGAAATTCCTCTCAGAATCGCCTAAACCCGAGCTTGGAATGTTTAGAAAATCTCGAAACCCCCGTTTTAATACACTACCCAGCCTTTTCGCTTCTATGGATCACTTAACCGCACTCGCGGTTCCACTTTTGCAGAAACATCCTCCACTTCTGCGGAGATGCCCCAAGGCTCCCTTCATTTCTGTGGTCCTGCCTCTGCATCTACGCAATCGCAGGTGCAGAATTCCCATCGCACATGTGCAAGCTCCCCCACTGGCCAATTCCGCTTCAGCGCTCATGACGCCGCATCTGTGACCACGCAGGTGCGAAAATTGCCTCGCACCTGCGACCACTGCACACCTCCATCCCAGGTTGCTTTAGCACTTCCCATATCACACCTGCGACCAAAGTTCTGAAGACTTCAGCTATAACAACATTCCAAACTCCAAATTTGACCCGTTAATCATCTGAACTCCACCCGAGGCCCCCAGGACCTCAACCAATTATACTAACAAGTCCTAAAACACGTTACGAACTTTGTCGAGCCTTCAAATCACATCAAACAACATCAAAAACATGAATCGTACCCCAATTCAAGCTTAATGAAAACTAAGGAATTCAATCTTCTACAAACGATGCCGAAACCTATCAAATCACGTCCAATTGACCTCAAACTTTGCACACATGTCACAAATGACACCACATGCCTACTACAACTCCCGAAACTCCAATGCGAACCTGGTATCCACAAAGTCCACTTTCGAGAAAACTTCCAAATTTCTAACTTTTGCCATTTCAAACCTAATTCCACTGCTGACCTCCAAATCACAATCCGGATACGTTCCTAAGTCCAAAATCACCCAACTGAGCTAACAGAACCATCAAAACTCCATTTCGGAGTAGTCTACACATAAGTCAACATCCAGTCAACATTTTCAATTTAGGTTTTTATCCTTAAGACTAAGTGTCTAAATTTATTCTGAAACCTCACCGGACCCAAACCAACTACTCCAGCAAGTCACATAAGAACTGTAAAGCATAAAATGAGTAGTAAACAGGGGAATAGGGCTACAACTCTCGAAATGACCGGCCGGGTCATTACATGGACCCTTTCCATGTCCGCTAATAAAGTGTTTCCTACCCGAATTCTGACTTGGAGACTCCAACCCTAGCCTATAAATACCGCTAAAACGTGGTTAGTGGGGGTGTTGGTGTTTTGAAGGCGGAAAAGGCATAGAATCACGAACGGAGCATGAATTTATCGGTTTTTCCATCCTTCATCTAGTATTCTTAGCTTTTATGTTTAAAAATAATACTTTGATTGTTGTTATGATATGAGTGGCTAAGAACATCATTATTCTGGGGTAATGGGCTGTTATTAACTATTGATGTTTGACGGGTGATTATATTGGTTGATATTAATTTGTTTATTCAATGTAGCACTAAGTTATTTTCACTGCATAGCTAACAATCGAATACTATCTACGAATTTATAGTTGAAGTCGAAAGCGGGAGCTATAGATTGCATATAATATTGAATAGAGTAAGTTCTTGAATCCTCGCATTAGAGAATAGACTTGCAATTTGGATAGACATCTTCTAGGTGCCTTACTTGGTTTTTTCGCAATATATATATATATATATATATATATATGCATCCTTGATAATTTTGATTCTATAGATGTACAGTATTAGGTTTGCTTGAATAGGCGAGCAAAGCGTCGAAAGAACTTCGTGAGCATAAAAACCTTGTTAACCAACAAATTAGGTAAATCAAGTAATTGAATCAACCGGAAAAATGTAATAAGAGAGACATTAAACCCATAACTCCAGAATATTTCTATCTCATTGAATTTCTCCTAAGTGTTTCTTTACTTGATTTGCATCCTTAATTTCTTGCTTGTTTGTTAATTCCGTAGTAATATTTTGTAGTGAATATCACAATCATCGTCTTCATAGTAGCTTAATAAATTAACTTACAAGTAGTTTAGATTGGACAATAGTAAATCCTAAATCCTCGTGAGATGAAACTTTCTTATCACTTTATTACTTGTCGACCGCATATACTTGCCCGTGCGTTTGGCCCCAACAAGATTTTGGCGCTATTGTTGGGGATTTAGAAATTAGCTACTTGTCTAAAATAAGCTTTCATTCATTGTTTGTTTGAATTCTAATTTGTTTACTATTTCTGACTATAAAATTATTCACATTGAATGCTAAGAAGAAGTAACAGTTTGAACAATCTTCCTCTTCCTGACCCTAAACTCGAAAGTTTTTTCACAAGTTAAGGAGAAAGGCAGAGGCAAGAGCAAGAACTGCAAAGTTGGGCATCCTAGTCTAAACACATCCAATAGAGATGGCTGAGAATGACAAAAGACCGGTGATAGAGGACGCAAGGCCTTATATCGCAAACACGACTCAAGCTATCGTGAGCGTGACATAATTGGTCACTTCAAGCTGAAACAGTACATGGTGGAGCTAATCTAGTCCACTCGGAAATTTTAGGTCTATCTCATTAAGGTCAACAAAGGCACATACAAAACTCTTTGGAGATTATGGATATATACAACTATCAAAATGTCTTCAAGGATTATATTAGACGGACCTTGTTCCCCTTTTTCTATTGGGGGAAGCAAAGGAATGGTTGCATAAAGAGCCAACAAACTCAATCCGCATGTGGGATGATCTAGCACAGAAATTTTTGATCAAATAAATTCCCAAAAAGAAACAAAGTGAATACAAAGCCAAATTCTGGGGTTTCAACAAAAGGATGGCGAGACTCTACATCAAGCCTAGGAAAGATACAAAAGCTACTAAGTGACTGCCCAAATCATTGTCAAACTAATGAAGTCTTGGGTCATACTTTTGTAGCTTGTGGGGGCAGTTGCATGGCAAGGCGTATAGTGAAATACACATCCTACTGAACAATTTTACTGCGAATGATAACAATTGGCAAAGAAAAGGGGAACCACGAAGAGCACTTAAACAGAAGGAAATAAGTGTTATTGAGCTTAATGATTTCTCATCCATTAGAGTAGATATGGCGAAGCTAGCCAATCAGATGAAGAAAATAACAATATTTTAGGCTACCATAACCCCACCTGGATCCTGATATCTCGTCCTTCTCTTAAACTATATATGTTAGCTCCCATGCAACATAACTGAGATGGGTGTGCCAATTGTGCATACCTCTGTTATAATTGAAGGTAACTCAAAATGCTTATATTGCTTTTCCTGATTTTTAAATACTGATAATCTTCACTAATTGGGTACCTCATACCCTTCTCCACCTTGCTTCTTTTACTTGTTGAAACTTGTATCTACCTTCTGATTCTCTCATTGCTTTAAACCATATGGGTGGATAGATATTCATGCCTTAGAGCTCCTTATTAAGAAGCTTACATGTCTTAGTACACACACGATCTACTGAAGACCTCACATTTACTCATCATAAGCTTGATGCAAAATCGAGTTCCTCTGACTCAACTCTTCCACAGCCACAATCAATCTCTCACCAGCTGTCTTTCTAGATGTAGGTATCGTTGTATTACGAATAATATAAAATTTAGGAGTTTGAATACTTAAAACTGAGCACTACCACACGATCTAGAGTAAGAAGAAAGAGTGACAATCCTAAATGTCTTGTAGCCTCCTTCTTATAAGCGTGGTGCACAACACACCCATAAACAAGACTCTACTACACAGGGCTTGTAGACTCCCTATGAAAGAACTGCTCTGATACCACTTTTCTCACGACCCAAGTCGAAGGGTCGCAACAGGAACCTGGTGCCTTACTCAACCGAGTACTAACATAACATATATTTCTTACCAGACCATCATAGGTAAATGGGCCAGAAGGGCCATCACAAGATAACTGGAATAAAACACAAGGGAATACTAGACATAGGATGACCCAACATAATATAAAAACTTATACACGTGACCATTTATACACTCAAAACATAGGCTGATAAAGCTATACAAGTATCCATATACATGACATCTGTTTGCAAGCCTCTAAGAGTACATAAATATCATAAAGGTCGGGACAGGGCCCCGCCATACCAATCAATATATGTCCAAATCATACTGATCGAATAGGCAACTTCGGAGCTAGTAGAGTGCACCAACACCTTCTGCTCAGCTGATAACCTACTAGGAGGACTGTCAACCTGTCTATCGCGACGTCAGTACAAATAAAGTACCGAGTATGTAAGGCATTAAAGAAACATGGTGTAAAGAACTCAACATGTAAGTCTGAACATCTCTGTGAATCATGAAACATTTATAACATCATGCATATGCGTAAATGTTATACCATGCATAGGTATATGAGTATATAATATCATCCAGCCTCTGAGTGTATCCCATCATATCATCACGGCCTCTGTGGGCGAAATCATCAACGTGTACCAGCTGATCAGGTGATGGTGTGTATATAATACCGTAGCCTTTCCCTATATCCTATATACATATAATATACACATATATATAATGCCATCTGGTCATGGGTCAATGTACATGTATAAATGAATGCAATGCATAATGAAGTAAGTTAATAAGATCTCTCAGATAAACTTTATCAACTTACGTATTTTTCTAAGGCCCGTGAATAGATGATATAATAATAGAACACATGGGGAATCAAGAACATAGGCACTCCTAGTACTTCTATGAACAAAGCCATTTATGAAAGTTGTGCGTTTGCTCATTTTGTTTGTATCATATGGATCATGCCAAAAGTAAAGAAGGGATAGCCTTAACATACTTTTGTCGTTTACCTAACCACACGATGTCAGTTCAGCCTGTTAGTACTTCAATCTAAAACAAACAATAAGGGACCATTGTTAAGCTTACGTAAGCTAGAACTCAACACAAATGAGCGAGTAGCTCATCTACACAATTTTGGACAGCACCTCCCCTTATTCTTTTCGCTTTCCTCAAATCCACAAACAAGACCAACATGTCCAGAATGTCAACAAACACACACATATATATATATATATATATATATATATATATATATATATATATATATATATCTAACCTCATATTCATTATATTACATCACCAAAATAGTCCACACCATCTCACCCAACAACCAAGTGCTAACTTGCACTTTCCAAGCCTTATCTTCTTCCAAACACATCAACCACAATAGCAATAGTATGCTTAAGTTATTTCTACTAATTTCCAGCCATAAAATATCAAGAATTCAACTCCAAAATAGTCCAGCAACTACAACACTTCAACATGAAGTTCAACTTACTTTAAAAGTTTCCTTTATCAAATCAACTAGATATACATAGATGATCTTAAATACATATAGGAGAAGTTAAAACTTACCTTGGCAGCAAGAATAGTTATCCAACTAAGTTTTACTTCAAGCTCAAATAAGCTCTGCACCACAAACAACAAAGGATAGAGATAACTAGGTCATCTTGATCTTCCAAGAGAGAAATCACCTTACCAACTTGTGGATTTGGTCTTGAACCCTAGGATAACTTTGAGAGAGATATTGGGCTGATATTTTGGAGCTCCTTCACGTTGCAATAGAGAGAGAGGGATTATGAATTATTTTCTAAGTGAAATTGAAATATATCTATGTTTATATGGCCCCACTAATGGGCTTGGGAAGTTGGGTCTTGAGGTGCCCCAAGACTTGCCCATCTCTATCCTTTTCCATTTCCTTTTAAGTTGATCCACAAACTCTAAGTAGGTGATGCACCTACTTGTCACCTACTTAATCAAGTAGTGATTCACATTGGTCATTTTTCCATTTAGAAACATGTGTCTCATCCTCATTAAATAATTTAGACATGAATCGAGTAGCTCAAGCAAGTAGGACGGAAAGTAAGTTGGTGAAGCAGGCTCGTCAGGTAAGCAAGCAGCTCGTTTTTATTTGTCAAAAATCTGCTTTCTGATGTTTAAGTGCATTCGTCCTCAACCTAGTCGTTTGTATGTTGAACGGAAATACAAGATGTAATATCATTAGATTACTTTATATATTTCAAAGAGAATTTCATTTAGAGCTTACATGAATTGGCTTACGGCGTACATTCACGGACAAAAACATGGGGTGTAACACTGAAGTTTGCACTTCGGTCAAATCTCTCAACTTAACTCTTTGTTAGAGTCATATTGGCTACTTAAACTAACCTGGTTAGATCCGGCTCTAATACCAATTTGTTAGGATCGGGAAACCGGGTAGTGCGGAACTTAACCAAACAAAGTTATAATGTCAATAACAATGACAATGCAAGTTCATAATAACGACAATTAAAGCATATAAAAGAGGCACAAAATTTAATGTGGTTCGGTCAAGGTGAACTACGTCCACAAGCGGAGAGGAGTAATTTCACTATAACAACCGGCACACAAAAGAGAGTACAAAATTAGNCGTTTAAGTGCATTCGTCCTCAACCTAGTCGTTTGTATGTTGAACGGAAATACAAGATGTAATATCATTAGATTACTTTATATACTTTCAAAGAGAATTTCATTTAGAGCTTACATGAATTGGCTTACGGCGTACATTCACGGACAAAAACATGGGGTGTAACACTGAAGTTTGCACTTCGGTCAAATCTCTCAACTTAACTCTTTGTTAGAGTCATATTGGCTACTTAAACTAACCTGGTTAGATCCGGCTCTAATACCAATTTGTTAGGATCGGGAAACCGGGTAGTGCGGAACTTAACCAAACAAAGTTATAATGTCAATAACAATGACAATGCAAGTTCATAATAACGACAATTAAAGCATATAAAAGAGGCACAAAATTTAATGTGGTTCGGTCAAGGTGAACTACGTCCACAAGCGGAGAGGAGTAATTTCACTATAACAACCGGCACACAAAAGAGAGTACAAAATTAGAGATGAAACTCTAATTATACCAAAATATATCCCAAGAGAATAACCTCTCTACGATCACTCACAAAGAAGAGGTTCACTCAAAGTGTTTCCCAACACTAACTCTATGGAATATACTAAGACTCTCTATTACAAGCATACTCAAAATGAGTTTCTAATCAAAATATGGGATGATTCAAATGAAGTAAGATGGACTATATTTATAGGGCAAAGTTCTTAGTCCCCAAGTAAAGAAAAAAGAATAAAAGAAAATACTTTTTTTCTTTGGCTCCAAGCTAGAATTCTTTGGCTCCAACTGTGAATACATTTGCTCCAAGTTTGCTATGAACAAATTTAGGCCATATCTTACAGAGGGGGTAGCAAGGGTATTGCAAAGAGAAATCCAGGAGGAGGCAGAAAGGGACCATCATGTTCAAGACCTAAGGGAGGAGAACATGATGGTACTATTTATTACTAAACTGGTTTTCTTTTTTCTAGGTACACTACTTCCAGTACAAATAAAACTACCATATGTATACATACTTGCCTTATCAAGGCTCTCCCATTACAGGTTATATGGTCAATGTCAAAATGTGATGGCAAACTGTAAAAAAACAATGAGGCAGATTCACCATTGGATACGGAAACATAGTTATAGAACGACATACTGTGTAGAAAATAAGATCAAAGGCATAGCTGGGAAGGCACTACGTCGACAGACTTCAAAATGGCATAATACATATGGTTTTGTAGTGTTGTTTGGACAGCAAGTGAATTACATCCCAAATGCCTTATCAAACAACTGACTATATTGATGAGAATAGTGGATTACAAGGAGGAAAAGAATGGATAAACAAGGACGCAGAATTTCGTAATTTGGGTAAGACTGCCAAGCTACTTTGAACATTGATTATGGTATACTCTTGATACATACAATGCAACTCACAAGCATCATTATCAGCAACATAGTTTTTGGACAAGTGTCACGCCCCAATTTCCCTCCGTACGATGTCGTGCTGGCACGTAGTCTCTATGACTAGGTAAGCCTAACATTTGATGACAATCAAATAGAATATAATTAACAAGGTACCAAAAGAAAATAGAATAACTGATAAAACCTTCCGAAAACAGAACCTCGTCGATACACACCCCAAAACCGGTAGAACTGAGTCATAAGCTCTATAGAATAAATCTAGAATATCTAATACATCAATGTCAGAAAGAAATACAACAGGAAGTAAAATAAGGAAGGTGACTCTGAGGCTGTGGATGCCAGGCAGGCATACCTTGAAGTCTCCCTAAAGTAGGTACAAATAATCTATAACGACCGGCACGAGCAAACGTACTTGGATCTACACAAAAAAAGGTGCAGCAGCGTAGTATGAGTACACCACAACGATACCTAGTAAGTATCAAGCCTAATCTCAGTAAGTACACCACAAGGACATCGCAACGCACTTTAGCCCACCTTATGAAGCCGTGTGGCTTCACGTAGTTCCCCTGCAAGAAACAGAAACATAAGTCCCACCCTATACCGCCTCATGCACATCAACCCCAAGCCTTATACCGCCGCATGCGCGTGAATATCACATTACAATAACAACTCGCGCCACAAGTATCCATATGTCACAATATCAATGTTTTTACTATAATAGACCACTGCTACACTATAACAGGCACAAGAATATCAACAACAACAATGAATGTAAAATGCTCAAAGGAAGATGTTCAACAATAACAATCTCTCCTCAACGTGATAACGACTTTCACAACCTCAACACCAACAATTCAACAATGGGAGACAATGTATAACTACGATGTTAAATAGGAATAAATTTACAATGGAAAAGATAACGTGTAGCAATGACTTCAAATAATGGAACTCAACAATGAAAGAGATAACATAAACAATAACTTCAATTAGTGATAATCAACAACAAAAGAGATAACATGTATAATGAATTCAAATAATGAGAATCAACAATGAAGAGATAGCATGTAACAATAAAAGAGGCATCGTGTTCAACTAGAGCATGAGAGAAAATTATCAATTAGGAGGTAGAACAAGTATTAACGTAATCCTTTAGGGCATGTAAGGATAGACTAACACAAGTAAGAATAGATTGACTAAGAGAATTAAAACATGATATGACATTCAATTAAAGCATGGAAATAGTCTAAGTAACCTAAACCGGTCAAATACCACGTACAACCCATGTACCCACTCGTCAACTTGCGTATACGGATTTCACTTAGCACAATTAAATCAAATAATACCAATCCCAATGGGTAGTTTTCCCACACTAAGTTAGGCAAGACACTTACCCAGGCCAATTCAACACTCGAAAATAGCTTTTCCCTTAAAATCTGCCTCCACACGGCTTAAATCTAACCAAAATCTACTCAATATCATCAAACAATGCTAGAAAATTCAATTGCAATAAATAAAGCTAAGATCTTTATACTTTTCTAAAAAGTAAAAAAAAGTAATGTCAGGGCTCGCCCTGTCAAAATCCGTGTCCAATGGTAGATTCCATCTACCCATGACCCCACAAGTTCATATATGTGATTAGTTTCAAATCCAAGTCCAAATTGAATCTCAAAACTCAATTTCGTATTTTTCAAAAACATGACAAAGTTTCACAAATTTTCACTTTGATTCACATAATTTTGATGTTAACATATAAGATATGTTGATGGAATATGATTAGAAATAGATTAGCATCACTTACCCAAGGTTTGTACGTTAAATTTCCCTCTCCAAATCGACTCCTACCGAGTCTAGGGTTCAAAAATGAGAGAATGAGAGATAAATCCCAACTTTTAGCCCTTATGTTCAGCTGCAGTAATCGCAATTGCGAACCCTCGCAATTACGACATTGAAGGCCTGGGAAGCATCTTCGCAAATGCGATGATGGGTTCGTAATTGCGAACCCTGCTTCCCTCGTAATTGTAACAAAAACCATCGCAAATGCTAACCTAGCCCAGCCCAGAAATTCTTTGCAAATGCGACCAAGGCATCGCATTTGTGATACCTGAAGTTGCCAGCTATGGTTTCAAATGCGACTTTGGTGTTCGCAATTGCGACACAAGAGGGCACCAGACACCATACTTGTATTTTCAGTCCAAAAACCTTCCGAAGCATGTCCGAAACTGATTCGAACCCTCGGGGCTCTAAACAAAATATCCACACAAGTCTAATAACATCATATGAAGTTGCTCGCGCGATCAAAACAGAATAATAACATCTAAAATATGAATTGAACTCTAAAATGCATGAATTTCAAAGAAATTTTCAAGAACTTCTAGAATTACAACTAAATGTCCAAATCCTATCAAATCAAATCCAAATGACACCAAATTTTGCAGACAAGCTCTAAATAACATGACGGGCCTATTCCAAGTCCCCAAAAATTGAATTCCAAGCCCGATAGTTAAAAGTCAACCTATGGTCAAAATTTTCATCTTCAAATTGCCAAATTTCGGCAAATCAACATAAATCAACCTACGGACTTCCAAAATCAATTTCGGGAATACGCCCAAGTCGAAAATCATGATACGAAGCTATCGGAGCTATGAAAACAAAGTTTGAGGTTGTTTTCAAAAAATTCAAAGATTGGTCAACATTTTCTAATATAAACTTTTAAGTCAAGAATCAAGGTTCCAAATCAATCCGAAAGCTTTTCGGAATGAAACTAACCAATCTTGCAAGTCCAAAAATCACAAACACAAGTGTGTGAAGAAATAAAAAGGATAACGGGGCGCAATTACACAAAACAACTGATCAGGTCATTACATTCTCCCTCTCTTAAAACAAATGTTCGTCCTCGAACTCCCAGGTCCCCTCCTCGACCGGATGACCCCTCCATTGAACCTTTATTGAAGCAATATCCTTTGATATCAACTTTCGGACTTTTCTATCCAAGATCGCCACAGGCTCCTCAATATAAGTCAAATCCTCGTCCAATTGGAATGTGCTGAAGTCTAGAACGTGAGACGAATTACAGTAATAGTTCCGGAGCATAGAGACATGGAAAACCGGATGAACCGCAAATAAACTAGGTGGCAAAGCAACTTGTAAGCCACCTCTCCAATCCTCTGAAGGATCTCAAAAGCTCTGATATACCTAGGGCTCTACTTGCCCTTCTTCCCGAACCTCGGCAAACCTTCATGGATGAAATCCGGAGCAAGACTCACTCTCCAACCATGAATGCAACATCGCGAACCTTCCGATCAGCATAACTCTTCTGTCTAGATTGGATTGTACGAAGCCGATCCTGGATTATCTTGATCTTCTCCAAGGCATCTCGAACCAAATCTATGCCTAATAACTTAGCCTCTCCCGGCTCAAACCACCCAACTGGAGAACGACACTGCCTCTCATATAGGGCCTCATACGGAGCCATCTAAATAATCGACTGGTAGTTATTGTTTTAGGAAAACTACGTAAGTGGCAAGAACTGACCCCAAGAACCCTCGAAAACCATAACACAGGAGTGAAACATATCCTCAAATATCTGAATAGTGCGCTCGGACTATGAGTCCGTGTGAGGGTGAAATGTTGTACTCAACCATATGCCTAGATCATGATGTACATCTTTCCAAAAATGTGATGTGAACTGCATACCCTGATCAGAGATGATGGCTACCGGTATACCATGTAGTCAGACAATCTCATGGATATAAACATGAGCCAACTGTTCTGAAGAATAGGTAGTCACTACCGTAATGAAATGAGCCGATGTGGTCAACTTGTCCACAATCACCCATACCGCATCAAACTTCTTATGAGTCTGTGGGAGGCCAACAACAAAGTCCATGGTGACACGCTCCTATTTCCACTCGGGACTGCCAATCCGCTGAAGAAAACCACCCGGCCACTGATGCTCATACTTCACATGCTGACATTTTAGGCACTGAGCTACATATTCCACTATGTCTTCTTCATCCTCCTCAACCAATAGTGCTGCCTCAAGTCCTAATACATCTTAGCGGCACCCGAATGAATACAATACTGTGAATTGTGGGCCTGCTAAAGAATCAACTCACGCAAGAATCCATATTAGGCACACATAACCGGCCATGCATCCGTAACACACTGTCATCCCCAATAGTAACCTCCTTGGCATCGTCGTGCTGAACCATGTCCTTGGGGACAAACAAATGGGGGTCGTCATACTGTTGCTCTCTGATACAGTCATATAGAGAAGACCTAGAAACCACGCAGGCAAGAACTCGACTAGGCTTCAAAATATCTAATCTAACAAACTGGTTGGATAAGGCCTGAACATCCAATGTTAATGGCCTCTCTGCTTCAGGTAGATATGCTAAACTACCAAGACTCTCCGCCTTTTGACTCAAGGTATCGGCCACCGCATTGGCCTTCCTAGGATGATATAGAATGGTGCTACCATAGTCCTTAAGTAACTCTAACAACCTCTGCTGACGCAAGTTAAGATCTTTCTGTTTGAACAAATATTGTAGACTGCGGTGGTCGGTAAAGACCTCACAAAGAACACCTTACAAATAATGCCATTAGATCTTAAATGCATGAACAATGGCTGCTAACACCAAGTCGTGGACTGGATAATTCTTCTCATGGGTCTTCAGCTATCGAGACGCATAAGCAATCACCCTACCGTCTTGTATCAACACCACACCAAGGCTAACACGTGATTCATCACAATACATAGTATAAGACCCTGAGCCCGTAGGCAACACCAACACTGGAGTTGTAGTCGAAGCAGTCTTGAGCTTTTCAAAGCTCACCTCACACTGCTCGATCCATCTTAATGGAGCACCCTTTTGAATGAATCTGGTCATAGGTGCAGCAATAGATGAAAAACCCTCTACTCATCAGGTGCATAAATATGCTGGGGTATTGGTCCGCCCAAATGATATCATAAGGAACTCGTAATGATCGTACTGAGTCCTAACGGCGGTCTTCGGAATATCCGAATCCCGAATCTTCAGCTAGTGATAACCTGACCGCAAATCAATCTTGGAGAACACTCTAGCACCCTGTAGCTGATAAACTAGGTCATCAATGCGTGGAAATAGATACCTGTTCTTCACCATAACCTTGTTCAACTGTCGATAATCAATACAAATACGCATAAAACTATCCTTCTTGTTCACAAACAAGACCGAAGCACCCTACGGCNCTTACAAATAATGCCATTAGATCTTAAATGCATGAACAATGGCTGCTAACACCAAGTCGTGGACTGGATAATTCTTCTCATGGGTCTTCAGCTATCGAGACGCATAAGCAATCACCCTACCGTCTTGTATCAACACCACACCAAGGCTAACACGTGATTCATCACAATACATAGTATAAGACCCTGAGCCCGTAGGCAACACCAACACTGGAGTTGTAGTCGAAGCAGTCTTGAGCTTTTCAAAGCTCACCTCACACTGCTCGATCCATCTTAATGGAGCACCCTTTTGAATGAATCTGGTCATAGGTGCAGCAATAGATGAAAAACCCTCTACTCATCAGGTGCATAAATATGCTGGGGTATTGGTCCGCCCAAATGATATCATAAGGAACTCGTAATGATCGTACTGAGTCCTAACGGCGGTCTTCGGAATATCCGAATCCCGAATCTNCGAATTGTGGGCCTGCTAAAGAATCAACTCACGCAAGAATCCATATTAGGCACACATAACCGGCCATGCATCCGTAACACACCGTCATCCCCAATAGTAACCTCCTTGGCATCGTCGTGCTGAACCATGTCCTTGGGGACAAACAAATGGGGGTCGTCATACTGTTGCTCTCTGATACAGTCATATAGAGAAGACCTAGAAACCACGCAGGCAAGAACTCGACTAGGCTTCAAAATATCTAATCTAACAAACTGGTTGGATAAGGCCTGAACATCCAATGTTAATGGCCTCTCTGCTTCAGGTAGATATGCTAAACTACCAAGACTCTCCGCCTTTTGACTCAAGGTATCGGCCACCGCATTGGCCTTCCTAGGATGATATAGAATGGTGCTACCATAGTCCTTAAGTAACTCTAACAACCTCTGCTGACGCAAGTTAAGATCTTTCTGTTTGAACAAATATTGTAGACTGCGGTGGTCGGTAAAGACCTCACAAAGAACACCTTACAAATAATGCCATTAGATCTTAAATGCATGAATAATGGCTGCTAACACCAAGTCGTGGACTGGATAATTCTTCTCATGGGTCTTCAGCTATCGAGACGCATAGGCAATCACCCTACCGTCTTGTATCAACACCACACCAAGGCTAACACGTGATTCATCACAATACATAGTATAAGACCCTGAGCCCGTAGGCAACACCAACACTGGAGTTGTAGTCGAAGCAGTCTTGAGCTTTTCAAAGCTCACCTCACACTGCTCGATCCATCTTAATGGAGCACCCTTTTGAATGAATCTGGTCATAGGTGCAGCAATAGATGAAAAACCCTCTACTCATCAGGTGCATAAATATGCTGGGGTATTGGTCCGCCCAAATGATATCATAAGGAACTCGTAATGATCGTACTGAGTCCTAACGGCGGTCTTCGGAATATCCGAATCCCGAATCTTCAGCTAGTGATAACCTGACCGCAAATCAATCTTGGAGAACACTCTAGCACCCTGTAGCTGATAAACTAGGTCATCAATGCGTGGAAATAGATACCTGTTCTTCACCATAACCTTGTTCAACTGTCGATAATCAATACAAATACGCATAAAACTATCCTTCTTGTTCACAAACAAGACCGAAGCACCCTACGGCGATACACTAGGCTGAATGAAACCCTTATCAAGCAACTCTTGCAACTGCTCCTTTAAATCCTTCGTCAATGCTGGGGCCATATGATATGGTGGAATAGAAATGGGCTGAGTACCCAAAAAGAAGTCAATACCAAAATCAATATTCCTACCGGGCGGCATGCACGGAAGATCTGCTGGAAATACATCTGGGAAGTCTCTCACTTCTGGAGCTGACTCAACGGTAAGAGTATCAACACTAATATCTCTCACAAAGGATAGATAAGCATCACACCCCTTCTTATCAATCCGCTGAGCCTTTAGAAATGACAAAACTCTGCTAGGAACATAATCTAATGCACCCCTCCACTCCAACCATGGTAAACTTGGCATAGACAGTGTCACGGTCTTGGCTTGACAATCTAGAATATCATGATAGGGAGACAACCACTCCATACCCAAGATAACATCAAAGTCAATAATACTAAGTAACAATAGATTGAATCTGGTCTCAAAACCACCAATAACAAATAAACACGACTGACACATATGAATAAGTAGATTCCGGATCAAATAAGACTGATGCATCTCTATGGCAAACCGAAGCCATACCTATAATGACTGAGTCTGAAGCATCTGCCTCTGTCCTACCCTGAAAAGCATAGAATCTGGCATGGCCTCCCCTTCTAGGGCGACCTCTTCCTACCCGTCCCCCACCCCTAGCTGGCTGAGCAGGTGGAGTGGCAACTAGGACAGCAACCATGGCCTAGGAAGTTTGTGGGCCTGACTGAATCCATGGAGCCTGAGTAGCCTGTGGAGGTGCACCCACTACTAGAAAATGATTTTATTGGAACTATTATTTTGTAACGATTTTGTAACTGTTAAAATAGATCATATATTGGGACCGTTTTAACCATCCCAATAGAGTCAAAAGGCTTCTGGGACACTTCTGAAGAATAACCACTCCAATAGTATAATAACCGTCACCATAAGTAAATATATGGAGACGGTTTGTAAAGGTGACACGATAGAGTTATCTGTGGGAACTGTTTGGTAAAATAAAAGTATATTGGAATGGTTTATTTTCCCTCCTTACTTTCCCTCCTATATATTTATTAAAAACAAAACTAAATAAATGACCTCACTAATGTTTTAATAACTCTTTCATATATTTTTAAAATTAAACATATATTATGAAATGTTCTGTCACTTTATTTAACTGTCAAATCTTGTAATTAGACATCTTCTCTCTCAGCCTCAACCTAGAACACATCAACCTCACCATCGACGAACTCTGTCAGCCAGCTTCGGCGAAGGACGGCAACTGCCAGTGAATGACGACCAATTTCGTCTAACATACGAGCAGTCTCCGAGGTAGGCTATCGATTTTTCCCTTGTTCAATGTTTGTATAACTGTTTGATTTTCCCTTTCTTTTTCCACTTCTAATTTCTTTTTCCCCTTCTGTTTTCTTTATCTGGTAATAGTTCTGATTAATCCATTATTTTTCTTCTACTTTGTTTGTATTACATGATATATTTTGTGATTTCTAGTTTGCAAAATTGGGGGATTTATTTGTTAGTTTTTTATTATGCGTTTGAAAACATTAGATTTTCCTTGTTCGATTTTTGCTATCGATGTTCGCTCTTCGCTGTTCGCTGTCTAGGTTATTGTGAAAAATCATTTCGTTGCTTCTTTCTTCTTTCTCTGTTAATTTTTTTGATAAACATATTCTTTTACTTCTAGTTGGATATTTTAATTTTATTTCGTGGTTTATATAAGTTATGGTGTATAAACTGACATTACATAGGAAAATATTCCTCATTTTGCTTCCATAAATATCAAAAATGATAATTGTGAATTATTGCAATAGAGAATATAACCGTTCCAATAGACCTAGAAATAATAACAGCTTCCACTAATAACAGTTGCAACATATGATAATGATAATTGTTCCAATATATCACAAAATTGTTGCAACATATCATGAAAACAATTGCAATAGACTAAAACACATTGGTATAATTGCACCACAACGGTTTATAACCATCCTAATAGAACCAAAAACCGTCCCCAAGATGGAACAATAGTAGTAGTTCCATAACCGTTACAATATCCCTCTATGGAGACAATTTTGAAATCGTTACAAATAACCGTTCCAATTGACCTATTGTAATGCTAAATCCCGGAACGGTTCCGAATTCTTCTCATTATCCCTACGGGGACGGTTAATGTATCTATTGCCATGGATTTGGAAGGGTTGCCATAGGCGTAATTTCTAGTAGTGACCCCTCCTGAGTCCGGGCCAGTCTCTAACCATGTGCTGGGTATCACCACACTCAAAGCAAGTTCTCGTTCAGCATAGCTACTCGGACTAGCTCGGGCCTGGTCGGCTGGACTGACTGCTAAATGCACCCCACGTAGGAGGTGCACTAGAAAGTGGCTGAGCAAAGTATGCAACCTGAGACCTCAAAACAATCGAAGCACCACTCAAAGCTGGAAGTGATGAATGAACTGGGCGGCTCACATAGCCTCTACCATGATGGGCTATAGCTGTAGCGTGACCACCACTAAATCCTCGCATACCACAAGGCCTCTTGGCCTCCCTATCATCTCTCTCATGGCCCCGTATACCCACCAACCTCCGAGCAATATCTATCACCTGCTGATATAGGGTATTTGCCTCCAACTCTCGAGCCATGCTGAACCTAATACAATAGTTGAGCCCCTCGATAAATTGATGGACTCGCTCTCTGATGGTAGGCTATAAGTACGTGTTTTAGTCACTTATTGCACTCTAGTTCACTGCACTTTATTCCTTGTAAGAGTGTTTCCAAGCTATGTAGATGTTATGGAATGAATTCGAGCAATTCTGAGCTTTGAAGTCTGAGTAAAAGCCCAAGGGATTAAGCCGAGATCGTGTTCAAGGGTTGAGGACCAAGTCTGGACGTCAGAAATCCAAGTTTGTTCCGTACTCTGAGAGTTCCCCACTGCGGCGGCCCGTGGGACATCACGCTTGTGCAATCCTCTACTGCCTATCACAAATTAGCTCTCTGGATTTCCCCACTAATGCCCCGCATGGTGCGTCGCCCCATGCGGCATGCCTGTGTAATATTTACAGAGTGAAAATCCAATTTCAGCTAGGAGAAGGTGGTTTCGTCTGGGCCCGACCCTACCTGGCATAAATACATGAAAAAAATATTATTTTCTGGACTTTTGACACACTTTAGACCTAATGAAGCTAAGGAGAAGTGGGAAGAGCAAAAGCACAAGGATTTCATCATTCCATCCTCACTCAAGACCCGAGTTTGAATTGAATTTATGTTTTCCTATACTTTAATTTTATTTGTGATGAATTGTTCCTTATCTATAGAGTAGTTTTCTTTACGGTTTGATGAATTTTGGTGTATTGATGATTGTTTTTGGATTATAACTCTAGTTTTATGTATTAACGCATTTATGGATGATTTAATTGTTGCATCTATATTCACTTGTTCATGTAATCGAGAGAGGCATATCTTGCAATATCTTCGCATTATATTATTTGTTGATTTTATTAATTCTTCTTAGTAATCAGAAGAGGCTAGTTGACTCATTGATTAAACCTAGTTAGGAGGATAATTGAGAGAGGTTATCCAAAAGACCAATCCATTACGCATTCTTACATATCTTCACATGCTTAAATTGGTTCATCTCGCGAGGTTGAGACTTAATTGAGAGACGAGTTTTTGCTGATCGTGTTAATTAATAATTGAGTGAATTCGAGAGACTCACTTGAACATTAGAAGTGAATTATCTAGTGTTAGACCCCAAATAATTATCTTGCACCTATCTTATCAAAGCCCTATCTTCTCCCATTGATAACCTTATTTGCTTATTCCTTGTTTTGATAGTCATTAGTCCTTAGCATTAGACTCTTAGTAACTTTTAATTAGAAATCATATAAATCTCAATTGTTGATCATCTTGGATTGCAATCAAGCTAGAAACTACGAGAATACTGTTTAAATCCAATCCTTGTGGATACGATATTATACTATACTATATTTGACTAGAGAGCAGAATTTAAGAGTGTGTTTTGCGGTCGTAAAATATTGGCGTCATTGCCGGGGATTGGCAATCAATAGTGTTTGAAATAGTTTGTAGTGCTAATTTACTAATTTCTATTTTTACTTTATTTTTTTCCTTTATACGTTTGGTGTTCTTTAGTTGTGCGAAGATTACAGGTTAAAGTTGGTGCATGACTCGAGCTTCTGCGAAAGTAGTGCTACCATACATGCCAGTGTTAGAAACAAAACTGCGACAACTGAGGAAGGAAAAATATCTCACCGAGAAGCTAGAAAAGGTTGGGAATTCCACAACTCAAGAAACTATGGCCAGAAACGGTGATGATAATGTAGATTTGGCTGCAAGAGAGGTATCCCAACAACACAGAAAAGCTACACGAGATTCTGAGGAATCAGCTATGAGAGATGCACAAAGTATCTATGAAGAAGAGAGGGGTCTTAGACATAATAAACATCAACCCTTTCTTGGGAGACCACTGGGCGATTATGCTTGACCGGTCTACAATCAAGGATTATCTAGTGTTAGACCACCTTCAATTGCAGCAACCAACTTCGAGTTCAAGCAAGGGTTGCTTCAAACCCTTCAGAATTGTGGTGTCTTTAGAAGGAAGCTAGACGAAAATCCAAACACTTATCTAATGGACTTTGAGAAGATTATGAACTCCTTTCAATACATTGGAGTGTCACAAGATGCAGTGTACTTAAAGGCAGTCCCCTTTTAACTTAAAGATGATGTCAAGGAGTGGCTTCGGAGTTTGCCCAATGGATGAATCAGAACTTGGGAGGAGATGATCACAAAATTTCTTGATAAATATTTCTCCTCGGCTAAGACAGACAAGATTAAATGAGAAATCCATAACTTCTGCCAGAAAGAGAGTGAAACTATTTTTTAAGCATGGGAGAGGTTAAAGGAGATTGTTAGAAAGTGTCAACATAGCAGAATTGAACTCTGGATGCAACTCCAGGTGTTTTTTGAAGGATTGACACTGGCCGCACGTAGAACATTGAGCAATGCAGTTGGAGGCACTTTGATGAAGAAAACTCCAGAGGAGATAGTTATAATTCTTGATGAGTTATCTGAAGATGCTAATCAGTGGCCCTCTAAGAGTGCTGAAAGAAAAAGATCAACTAGTGTTCACCAAGTTAATGCTAATACATCTGTGCAGGTACAACTTGATGTTATGGCTAAGGGAATACAGAAGCTGACCTTAGCCTCGATCCAAAATGAGCCTCACGCAGCTTGTGATATATGTGTAAGAGGACACCTTATTCATGAGTGTCAAGCCTTAATTGAAGAAGTAAATGTTGTGGGAAACTACAATTTCAATGCAATGGATCAGAGGCACCCCTATGTTTCATGGAGTTCACCCGGAGGTACTGCGAATGCTTGGAAAAAAAATAACTCTAGACCCCAGGGACAAAGAGCGCGAACATACCAAAATCAGTAGAAGCGGCAATTTTAGTCTCAACAGCCCATCTTTTGAGGATCTAATGAAGGCCTTCATTATCAAGACAGATGAGAGGTCGGATGCCCATCGAGCACCTATCAAAAGGTTAGGCACATGTTTTTGAAACATGTAGAGACAGGTGAGACATATTGCAACAATATTATCTGAGAGGGCTCCAGGAACTCTCCCCACTGATACTGCGAGAAACCCCAAAGAAATAGTGAATGTTGTAACTCTGAGAAGTGAGCAAGTGTTGAAAGATCCCATCCCGATCCAAATTGAAACGAAACTTAAAAAAGAAAGTGGGGAGCAGCTAAAGAATGATGTTGAGAAAAATAAGAAGGGCAAGATAAATGCTGAGAAAAAAAAGAAGGGAGAAAATTGAACAAGGGAGGAACCTGAGGAGAGCAAGTATATGCCTTCTCTACCTTTTCCTCAAAATCAAAGTAGAGAAAAGCTGGACAAGCAGTCTGAGAGATTTCTGGATATGCTGAAACAGGTTCATGTAAACTTAACATTCACAGAAGTCCTCTAACAAATGCCTGCTTATGCCAAATTCTTGATGGCGATCCTTACAAAGAAGAGGAAGATAGAATAGACCTTAGTGGTCAAGCTCACAGAGCACTGCAATGCGATATTGCAAAATAAGCTCCCACAAAAGTGTGAAAATCCAGTGTGTTTTGCTATACCTTCATCTGTAGGAACTATTCATTTTGATAAATCTTTATGTGATTATGGTGCTTCAATTAGATTAATGCCTCTATCTATTTACAGGAAACTGGAGAAGGAGATTGGACAGATAAGGTTAGTGCCAATATCTTTTCAGTTGGCAAACCAAACGACTATAACACCTGAGGGGATAGTGGAAGATGTGTTAGTTCGGGTGGATAAGTTCATATTTCATGTGGATTTTATTGTGGTGAATATGTAGGAAAATAGGTAGGTCCCCCTCATCCTAGGAAGACCATTCTTAGCGACGAGTAGAGTGATAATGGATATACATGAGAGAAAGCTCATAATTAGAGTGGGTGACGGGACTGTGACTTTCGAGATGAATGTAGCAAAGGGGGCACAAAAGGAAAAACTAGCTGTAAGTGTGGAGTGGAAAGTAAAGGGCTCAAATGAGAAGATTGCACTGAGCGAGAAAGATAAGTGTGGGGTGTACCCTAAAAAGGCTGAGAAGAAGTTGTCGGCATAGATGTGTGCAATAGTTCAGGCACGAGGAATGGAGCCCGACTTCGACTCAGACCTTGACAGGATGTTCAGGCAAGTTTCCGTTATCTTATGCTTTTTAATTGAGTGTCATGGGGACATGTCACAACATAAAGTGTGGGGTGGGGGATAGTTGTATTTTGTATGTATATGTTTTAGTTTTGTTAGTTGTAGTAGTTTGTAAAATTGAAACAACCCATAGAATTTTGAAATTTTTTTGATTTTTCTTGATGATGGATATCATTCTACGGGTTTTTTGAGGGATTAAAGTCGAAAGAAAAAGAAAAAAAAATTTCTTTTGTTAGGTAGTGTAAAAATTCCCCATTGGTTTTTCTCTTTGTCGTGGTTCTTTTCCTAGGGTTTTGTTTGAACTAGGTATAGTTAGTTGTTATTTATATTAGGAGTACGAAACTTTGTGCTGTGATTTGAATGGAAGGCAATATCTCATGACTTTATTATACCTGATAATACTGAGTACATTCGTTGTGACGCTTCGGCTCAGTTTTTCACTCTTGTACAAGTACATTAAATTGTATGACCTTAACTTTGCTTAACTTCTTTGACTAGAGTGTCGTGATAGTCCAATCCTGAGTGAGTTATGTGCCATGTGTGTGTGAGGTCTTGTGTTATTTTGCATTGCACTTGATGTCTAGAACTTTCCCTGTATGTTTGCAAAGCGAAATAGTTGTTTATTCAGTCTAGGAAGTGATATATGCAATTCTTTGTTGAGCCAAATATATGCTTTTACCCACTAATTGTTATGTATCTTAGTTAACCCCGTTGAGTCTGTAATCCTATTTCTTTGGCAACCACATTACAAGACCTAACAATTTGTGTGAATTGACCATCTATTTGAACCTTATACCTCTCGTGAGCAGTTGAATTTGTTATGAACTTTGTAAAAGTTGAAGTGTGGGGTGGTTGGTTTGGCTCTTGAGTGGAACTATTGAAATAAGGAGAAATGTGCATAGTTTGGAAAATATAAGAGCCACTTCATTTGAAAAAGAAAAAAAAAGTTAAGTGTATAAGTGTGGAAAAGTTTCCTTGATAGGGATAACTTGATGTAATTGTGCTTAAAGAATTAGTGAGTTAATCTATATTGATGTGAAGGTGGAGTTATGGGTAGACATAAGTGTGGGGTTTTGAACAATAAATTGTATGTATTAATGTGCTTAGGGAGATGTAGTCAGTCTTATATCCAAATGTATCCTACTCATCCCGCGGCCTACAATACAACAAATGAAAGTACAACTTGATCCTTGACTGAATGAGCTCAATTAGTAGAGTAGTACACTACGGGCAAGCTTATGGTACGTCTTTTGTGGCATATGAATGTTATTTGTGAGAGTGAGTGAATTTTTTCTATCTTGAGTTCCTAATTGTTCTTAAATTTTATTGTGTGTGGATCTACTCTCTATTGTGGAGTGAGGGCACTTGATTCATGAAGGAAAGGTAATGCTTGACCTCTATGTTAGAGTAAGTGAGCGGGTTATAAATACGCATGGTGCTTTTGATTCAAATCTTGAGGTGAAGATGTTACGGTATTGTACTTAGTCTATTTTAAATATTTTTGGTGTAATGAGTTAGGAGAGTTGTTGAAAAAAGTCATGTCTATATGAAGTGTAGTTTGATTGCCCGAGGATGAGCAATGGTTTAAGTGTGGGGTGTTGATAGTAGGCTATAAGTACGTGTTTTAGTCACTTATTTCACTCTAGTTTACTGCACTTTATTCACGTTTGAGCTTTAATTGATACTGTTTTGCACTTATTGTGTATTTTATGCCTTGTAGGAGTGATTACGAACTATGTAGATGTTATGGAATGAATTCTAGCTATTTGGAGCTTGGAAGTCTAAGTAAAAGCCCAAGGGATTAAGCCGAGATGGTGTTCGGGGGTCGAGGACCAAGTCTGGACGTCAAAAATCAAAGTCTGGTCCGTACTTAGAGAATTCCCACTGCCGTGGCCCATGGGGCGCCGCATTTGTGCAATCCTCTACTGCCTGTCAGAACTTATCTCTCTAGATTTCCCGACTAATGCCCCGCATGGCGTGTCGCCACATGCGGTGCGCCTGTGCAAGTTTTACAGAGTGAAAATCCAATTTCGGCTAGGAGAAGTTGGTTTCGTCTGTGCCCAACCCTACTTGGTATAAATACATGTAAAAATACTATTTTCTTGTCTTTTGACACACTTTATACATAAGAAAGCTAAGGAGGAGTGGGAGGATCAAAAGCACAAGGGTTACATCATTCCTTCCTCACTCAATACCCGAGTTTGGATTGAATTTATTTTTTCCTATACTTTAATTTTATTTGTGATGAATTGCTCCATATCTATGGAGTAGTTCTCTTTAGGGTTTGATGGATTTTGTGTATTGATGATTGTTTGTGGATTATAACTCTAGTTTTATGTATTAAAGCATTTTTGATGATTTAATTGTTGCATCTATATTCACTTGTTCATGTAATAGAGAGAGCCATAACTTGTGATATCTTTGCATTATAATGTTGGTCGAGTTCATTAATTATTCTTAGTAATCGAAAGAGGTTAGTTGAATCATTGGTTAAACCTAGTTAGGAGGATAATCGTGTGAGGTTCTCCTAAAGACCAATCCATTATGCATTCTTACATATCTTCTCGTGCTTAAATTGGTTCATCTCGCGATTGTGAGACTTAATAGAGAGAGGAGTTTTTGCTGAACATGTGAACTAATAATTGAGTGAATTCGAGAGACTCACTTGAACATTAGAAGTGAATTATCTAGAGTTAGACCCCAAATAATTATCTTGCACCTATCCTATCAAAACCCTATCTTCTCCCATTGATAACCTTATTTGCTTATTCCTTGTTTCGATTGTCATTAGTCAATAGCTTTAGACTCTTAGTTAATTATAGTTAGAAATCATATAAAGCTCAATTGTTGATCATTTTGGATACCAATCAAGCTAGAAACTACAAGAATACTGTTTATATCTAATCCTTGTGGATACGATATTATACTATACTATATTTAACTATCAAGCAGAATTTAAGTGTGTGTTTTGCGCTTGTTGCTCTCTGACCGTAGAAACCAAGGCAGGTGTATGCCTGGACAAATCACTGAATCAAACAGCATACTCCGAGACTTTCATAGTACCCTGGCACAGCTGCTGAAACTCCGTGCGCCATGTATCCCGAAGGGTTTGAGGAACAATCTCTCTCAAGAAATATTCTGAAAACCAATCCAATGTAAGTAAAGCTGCCTATCGGCTGGGCTACCCACCTCGTACACGCACCACCATTGGTATGCCGCTCTCTTTAGCTGGAACATAGTAAAAGTATCCCCAATCGTCTCCACAATACCCATAGTGCGGAGAATACGGTGACACTCCTCAAGAAAACTATGTGCATCCACTAAAGCCAAACCACTAAAAATAAGAGGGTGGTACTTCTTGAACCTCTCGAGCCTAAGTTGCTCCTCCTCATATGCCGCTGCCCTAACCACGGGCTGAACCGGAGCAACAAGTTGCACCGGTATAATCTCTGGTACCTGATCCACCTGGACTCGCTGCTCTGGGATACGGGTCGTGGAAGTCTGTGCTCCTCCCCCAGCCTAAGATGTGGCTGGTGGAAGTGGGATCAACCCCGCCTGAGCTAAGGTACCGAACATGATCAAGAACTGTGAGAGGGTCTCCTAAAGTGCTAGGGTGGAAAAAGGTGCCTCGGGTGCCTGTCCCCCAACTAAAGCTACTGGTGGCTCCTCTATCGCAGCTCAGGCAGGTGCTCTGGCTGCACCACGTTCCCTTCCTCGCCCTCTGCCCTAGCCCCGGCCTCTTGCAGCACTAGTAGGGGCGTCAGGTGTCTGATTGTCTGATCCAACAGTGCGTGTCCTCACCATCTGTGAGAGAGTAGAAAGTCAAAGATTCAGTTTTCGATGTCAACTAATTCGCACGATAAGAAATCAAAGAAATGAAGTTTTTCTAACAGTTTTGTAGCCTCCCAAACATAAGTACATACATCTCTGTACCGATCCGCAAGACTCTACTAAATCTGCTTATGACTCGTAACACCTATAAACCTAGAGCTTTGATACTAACTTGTCACAACCCCAATTTTCCTCTGTAAGATGGCCATGATGGAACCTAGTCTCTACGACTAGGTAAGACTAACATTTAATGACAATCGAACAGAATATAATTAACAAGGTACCAAAAACAAAAATGCATAACTGATAAAACCTTCCGTAAACTCTCATAAATACACACCCAACACCAGTAGAACTGAGTAATAAGCTCTATAGAATAAATCTAGAATATCTAATACATCACTGTCTGAAAGAAATACAACATGAAGTAAAGTAGGGAAGGTGACTCCGAGGCCTGCGGATGCCAGCAGGCATACCTTGAAGTCTCCGTAAGGCAGCTCTACAAATAATCTGTAATGACCGGCATGAGCATACGTAATTGGATGCACAAAACAATATGCATAGGCGTAGTACGAGTACACCATAACAGTAGCCAGTAAGTATCATACCTAAACTCAGTAGATTAGTGACGAGGGCAGGTCAAGACGCCTACTAGGATATAAATAAATAGTATGAAAATGTAGTACAGATATGTAATGGAAAGTGAAGAGATAACTGATACGAAACAAGACAATAACATGAACTAATATCGGAAGTTAAACATGGAAATATCATAAAGGAAGCAATAAAAGAGGCTACGGTAATCATGTACGGATAACAATCTGCTAGAACAATAAAGGATGAACCAACAAGAAATGTTGCCACCAAAACACTTGACAACATGAAATAAATAGCTAGACTCACAACGAGGTACCGCCTCGTGTATAATGAAATCAGAACCGAGGTACCGCCTCATATTATCAAGCATCACAACCGAGGTACCACCTCGTATTCACATTTCTCAATTTCAATCACAATCTATCCTTATACCACCGCGTGAGCCTTATACTGAAATATGTTTTGAAAACAGTTTTCTTGAAATAGCTACACGCACTTTAGCCCACCTTATGACGCCGAGTGGCTTCACATAGTTCCCCTACAAGCAACACACACATAAGTCAGACATTATGCCGCCACATGCACATCAACCCCAAACCTTATACCGCTACATGCATGTCAAGATCACATTACAATAACAACTCGCACCACATGTGCCAATATGTCACAATTTGCCAACAATCCACAATGTCATTGTTTCCACAACAATAGTTCACGGCTCCACCACAAAGGGCACAAGAATATCAACAACAACAATGAATGTAAAATGGTCAAAGGAAGATGTTCAAAAATAACAATTTCGCTTCAACGTGATAACTACTTTCAAAACCTGAATGAACAATGGGAGGCAATGTATAACCACGATGATAAATAGGAATTACCCACAATGAAAAAGATAACGTGCAACAATGACTTCAAATAATGGAAATCAACAATTAAAGAGATAAGATGAACAATAACATCAATTAATGATAATCAACAATAAAAAAGATGGCATGTATAATGACTTTAAATAATGATAATCAACAATGAAGAGATAGCATGTAACAATAAAAGAGGCATCAAGTTCAACTAGAGCATGAGAGCAAATTATCAATTAGGAGGTAGAACAATTATTAACGTAATCATTTAATGCATGTAAGGATATACTAACGCATGGAATTCAATTAAAGCATGAAAATAGTCTAAGTAGCCTAAATCGGTCAAATATCACGTATAACCCGTGTACCCACTCGTCACCTTGCGTAGACGGATTTCACTTAGCACAATTGAATCAAACAATACCAATCCTAAGGGGTAGTTCCCGCACATGAAGTTTGGCAAGACACTTACCTTAACTAGGCCAATTCAACACTTGGAAATAGCTTGTCCCTTAAAATCCGCCTCCACACGGCTCAAATCTAACAAAACTCCACTTAATATCAATCAAACAATGCTAGGGAATTCAATTGCAATAGATAAAGCTAAGTTCTTTACCGTTTTTTCCAAAAAGTTAATAAAAGTCAACCCGAGGCTCGTCCGGTCAAAACCTAGGTCCAATGGTAGATTATGTCTACCCATGACCCCACGAGTGCATATATGTGATTAGTTTCAAAATTTGAGTCCACATCGACTCTTAAAACTCAATTTCTTATTTTTCAAAAACTTGATAAAGTTACATAAATATTCACTTTGATTCACATGATTTTGATGTTAAACTCTAATATATGTTCATGGAATATGATTAGAAATATATTAGAATTACTTACCTAAGGTTTATAGGTGAAAATCCCTTCTCCAAATCACCTTCTACCGAGTCTGGGATTCAAAAATGAGAGAATGAGAGATAAATTCTGACTTTTAGCCCTTATGTTCGGCTGCAGTTATCGCAATTGTGATATGGGTTCGCAATTGCAACCCCTTGCAATTGCATCACTGAAGGCCTGGGTAGCATTTTCGCAAGTGCGAAGATGGGTTCTCAATTTGCCCTCGCAATTGCGACAAAAGCCATCGCAAATGCGAACCAAGCCAAGCCCTGAAATTCATCGCAAATGCAACAAAGGCATCACATTTGCGATACCTGAAGTTCCCTTTTATGGTCGCAAATGTGACTCTGGTGTTTACAATTACGACGCCAGAGGGCCACCAGACACCAGACTTTCATTTTTTGTCCAAAAACATTCTGAAACTTGTCCAAAACTCATCCGAGCACTGGGGACTCTCAACCAAACATCCACACAAGTCTAAAAACATCATACGAACTCGCTTGCGCAATTAAAACATAAAACTAACATCTAAAACTATGAATTGAACTCTAAAACGCATGAATTTCAAAGCAATTTTCAACAACTTCAAGAATTACAACTAAACGTCTGAATCCTATCCAATTAACTCCAAACGACACCAAATTTCACATAAAAGCTCTAAATACCATAACGGACCTATTCCAAGTCCCAAAAATAAAGTTCTGAGATCGATAGCTAAATGTCAACCTATGGTCAAACTTTTCAACTTCAAATTACCAAATTTTGGCAAATCAATATAAATCAACCTACGGACATCCAAAATCAGTTTTGGACATGCGCCCAACTCCGAAATCATGATACGAAGAAAAGATAAAGTTTGGTCAACATTTTCTAATTTAAACTTCTAAGTAAAGAATTAAGTGTCCAAATAAACCCGAAAGCTTTCTCCAATGAAACTAACCAACCCCGCAAGTTAAAAAATCACAAACAAACGTGTGTGAGGCAATAAAAGGGGTAATGGGGCGCAATTACCCAAAATAACTAATAGGGTCGTTATAATAAGGTAGATATATGAGATTGAAGGCACAAGATCAAGGTTATTAAGCACATTTTGGAGGAACTTTATTGGTATGGCATTAGGTCACACTTGTAAACCCAAATTGATACTCTTTTAAATCAATTCAGTTTAAATTTTTTTACTTTTTGCAACTTCATATTTCTTTCATTTGTAAAGATTTATTTATGTATTATTAAAAAGAGTTAGATACTAAGTACATAACATAATTAAAATTAGTTAAGTTAATGATTTGGAGTTTTACCGTCATCAATATCGGGTCATTATGACCCTTTTTCGTGTTCTGAGTGCGCAAGCAGGTTTGTCGCGTGTTTTGTGAGTGAAATGCATATATGGTTTGGGTCCAGAAGGTTCCGAATGAGTTTTGGGTGCTGAAACAAAAATTCTTTTGTTGCTGATTTTCTGCTGTAAAATAATTACAGAAATGTCATTCTTGTCCCATAAATTTCCAGACTTTCTTTAAAACATCAAAACATCATATCTCCCTCATTTTAAAGCCAAATTGGATGATTCAAAAGATTATTTTGGGTGTAATCTCGCAAGGATTATGTTGGGCATATCAAATGTGTGTTTCGGGGTCATCTAGGATGTGATTCAAGCTATAACAACTACTGCATTATTTTACTTATTCCAGAATTTAGTTACTTTTTCTCACATAGGTTTGGAGCTCGGATTTGGGCGATTTTGGAAGGAATTTTCCCAATTTTGATTGGGGTAAGAATGTTTACTCGGTTTTAATTATATTTCATGAATCTATCTCCGAGTTTTACTAGGTGAGTGGTTGGATGGATATGTGATGAGTATGACGTGATTGCGGTATGCGTTCAAATGGTTTTTATACGGCGAGAAGAGTTTGCTTGGGATGAGTAAATGGCTATTGGGTACGTGATTTCTATCTTGATGTGTTGTACAGTCTCAAGTTATGATCGTGTTGAGGGATCTTTTATGTTGTTCATGTGCGGGGTGAAGTAGTTCTTATATTTTGGTGACGAGCTTAGACTCGGGGAGATATAGTGAATACATAGTGGTTGTCACTATGGTAGGGCATAAGGAGGTGCCAGTTTGAGGCTAAGTAGGTGGGTTATCTCATACGGGATGTTCTGAGGTTGTATGATCCCTATGATATTTCTATGGAGAATATTTCTCTTACTGGTGGGTTATATGTGTTGCAATTTGAGTTTAGATCGCTTGAGGAAGTTGTCTTAACTATCATGGGGATGAATGTGAGTTTAATAGATGATTCGAGGTATTTTTATAATTAGTGCTACATAGGTTCATAAAGGATTTTGTTGAATTATGGTACATGATTGTTGCAGTTATGGAATAAGGGTATTGTGGGATATTAGATATCATGTAATATGGCTTCGAGCCAAGTGCGGGGGTCTACTATCAACAATCAAAGTGCATGGTTATGTGTTGTACTAGTTTCGACCCGAGGCATGTTAGAGGATAAGTTATGACTTGAAGAAGTTGGTTTTGAGGATGACTCGGGTAAGGAAATTTCTGGATGCATGATGTAATACACCTTATGGATATATGAAAGTCTTGGAATGGGTTAGGTTTACTGCTTGTGATGGATGTAATGCACTAAGAAAAGGATTCACTCGGTTGCCTAGAGGTGTGGATTACTTCTTGGGGTGTTGGTGTGCTAATGGAGCTTAGGACGTCTGGCTCGTTTGGGCGGTGCATTTGAGATTTATATAGGGTAGATAACTCTCGAGAAGGTTCTAAAGAGTTCAAGATTCATATGTGGCATTTGAGAATTTTTCGGATTTGTATATGGCTAAGATCTAAGGTTTGCTTTGGACTGTGTTGGTACTCGCAAGATTTCTGTATCATTATGGATTCTATATTTCAGTATCATAGAGATTCAGGAAATGACATTAGATTAACATAAGGTGATTCCAGAGTGAGTATCTCAGATGCGGTCTTTGAGTGCGTAAAAGGGTATACAGTGGCTTATGGGCTTTAGGACGATGTGGTTTCATGCTAGGGTCTCTTGTGATGAGATTTGGATAAGGTTCGTGTTGTTATGGTAGGGAGAAGTGTTAACTTGAAGGCAATTCGGAAGGAACTCAGAGAAATAGGACAACTTGGTAGTGGGTTGGATCGGCACGACAATGGATATTATCGATTCTTTGGGTTATTATGATGTGCTAAGGCTATGCCGGTATTTTTTGGCAATACTCTTGAGTCTGACAAATTGCGTGGAATGGTTGAGGTAGGGGATTTGGTTATGATGGCTTGGTCTTGTTCTAATGGTTTTCGAAGAGTTCTCGATGATTTCTACCACGGCTTGAGATGGGTGTTTTCTACTGGTATGAGGATGCATTGCGTGTTGTGATTTTCACTTGGATAGGTTCAAGTGGAAGGCATCTAGCTGATGGGGTATGTATCCTGCTTATGATTCAGAGTTGTTAATGAAATTCTTGTGCTTTTCATATGATGGCATGATAGATGCGGTGCGACGTGTGGGATCGAGGTTTACATGTACAAGGTTGCAGTTCAGTTTTGAAGGGAAGGTCATGAATCTTAGACAGCATGGACGGTCTCAAATATTTAGATGAATGCTACTACTAATTAGTATTATCTAAGAAGAGTACGCATTTCAGAAGGTGCACTGTATTTTGACTTACGAATGCTTCATTGGTATTTCGGTACTCGCCTGGTTGATGTTCAGATTTTGCTATGTGGCACGGAAGAATTATGAAAGTATTTCTCGTGGGATGATCGGGTTTGAGAGATGAGTTAGTCATTCGAGTGGTTGAGATGGGATCATATATGGTGATTCTCTTGTATTCCTGTGATTTATAGACTGGGAGTCTCAGTGGTGGACTATCCCTTGGTTGTGGACTATGAAGATGTGTCCAGATATAGACAGCTAATGGTATGTGTTATGGTCAAGTTATTGTGGACTCTTGGAGGATAATTTATTCTTCGACCAAAACTGATTTGGGGGCCCATCGGTAGGCATGATGAGGATGTGTATTCTACACCAGGTCGGATTTGTTTTCTCAGTACAACTATGGTGAAGGATGTGTCATCGGTCAGCTTTGAACTTATTCATGTCTGTTGGATTCCATGTATTACTCTTCGATGCTACATTAGTTTTTGTGATTATTGACCATTTATACACATGATGTGTTCTATTTGGGCGGTGTGGCAAAATTCAAGCGAGATGATTCTTGGGGTGTTGAATGGTTGATTGTGCCTTCGTTGTGGTCTTTCCTGTTTGTGGTATATGGTGCTATTCATTTCTCCAAGGATATGGTGATGCACTTCGTGTGTTTGTTGATTGATTTGCGTATGGTTGTTGATTTTGAGCATTATGGCTCGAGGTATTCATGTGGACTGGTGATTGGATTGGGTCATGCATCGTGACAGAGTTATGTTTGGATATGATCCTTTGTGATGAGTTTGGGTATTTTGGTTCTCCCTTATGTGATGGGTTCATAGCATTGTGCTTGTGGCAGTATCTATTGAGCTTACAGAACGGTTCTCTCATTTGAGTCATTTTCCCACATTTGGGTACATTCGAGTTGTTGCTTATAGGTGCGCGGATTGCACGGTTTGTGGCCTTGGGTTTTATTGGTGTAGCATGTCAGCGGAGCAGTTTGTATTTGATGAGATAAGGTCATTGGAGCTAGAATAGGTGCTATGATTTGATTATAGTGTGTTTGGAAGAATAATGTCACTAATCAGCTTAGAATTAGGCTATAGTCCTTGTCGGGTGTGAGAGCTACACGACTTGTTGATCTGATGAATGGTTATGAGTTTCTACGTATTCCTATCATTGGCTGTGTGCTAAGGTTTAGAACAAGGTTTTATTTGATATGAGGTTTGTTATTGAGCAGTTGTGGTGGTCGGGATTTATTGCTATGAGTATCTTAGCTGTGTGGTATATTATGTGATTACCTTTTGGGTTGTGGTTATGCTGTGATTCGTCTTGTATAGACTTATACATTGTATATATGAGAGAATCAGGTCTTGTAATGGATTCTGGAGATTTGGGATTTGATTATAAGATTTATGGACTAAGGTTGAAGTAAAGATCTTCAGTTAAGTTGTGTGGTCAGGCTTATATGGATTGGGTTGACGTGGGATCACACACGAGTATGTGTACGGTGAGGGTACACAGTGATTTGATGGATTTGGAACGACTCTTGGCACGTTAGAGGACGAACATATTTTTATATGGGGGAGAATGTAATGACTCGATCGGTCGTTTTGATCTTTAGTGTTCCGTTTGATGGTTTGAGACTTTGAATATCTTCTTATGATGTATTATGACTTGCGTGTAGAGTCGGTTTTAATTTTCGAGTGATTCGAGATTTAATAGAAAGCTTTAACTTGGAACGGTTGACCAATGTTTGACTTTTGGGTAAACGGACCCAGAATAGAGTTTTTATGGTTTCGATAGGTTTGTATGATGATTTTGGATTTGTGCGTATGTTCGAATTCAGTTTTGGAGGTTCCTAGAAGGATTCGACACTATTTGTCAAAAGTTGGCAATTTGAAGAAATTAAGAGTTTATAAGTTTGACCAATAGTTGACTTTGATGTTATTGGACTCCAATTGGTGTTCTGAGACTTTGGATAGGTCTATATAGTTGAGTTGAACTTATGTGCAAAATTTAGAAGTAATCCGAAATGTTTATGTGTGATTCAGACACTCTTTTGAAGAATGAAGACTTAATAACTTCAGAGAAATTCTATTCCGTTTGAGTGTCGGATCTTTATTGTGATGTTCCTGTGGATGTTTTGAGGATTTGAATAAGTTTAGATAATGTATTTTTACTTGTTGGTATGATTGGATGGGGTCCCGAGTGTTACACCCTATATTTTCGGACGTAAAAATGCATCGTAAGCAAACTAATGTAGGACCCAAAA